>CAJQZJ010025347.1:0-24637 GCA_907164525.1 Lophiomys imhausi | reverse complement strand
GGGGGGGCGGGGGCAGAAGACAAGCCTCAAAGCCACAGGAAACACTGGGGTAGGAGAGGCAGATATCAGACAGGAAAGAGCATGAGAGGCAGAGCGGGAGTCAGGGCCTCAGTGCTGGATTAGAGCCAACAGATCTGATGTGGGGACCAGATCTCAGCCCAGGAAGGCCAGAGCTCGGGGCAGCTGGGATTCCATTCCTGATGCGCTAGGAGTAGAAACTCATTGAACAGGTTTACTTCTTGCTGGTGGCAGAGGCCCCAGGATCCATTACTATGGGAGAGACTGCATCTTCAACCACCTGGATCCTCTTGAGGTTTCCTGGAGAATCCAGACTGGGCTTTTATGAGGAGCACCTCTCTGGAGTGAGATTCCCGGGGGAGGGGAGCAGCTGGGGCTAGGGAGTTGGGCCGAGGCCAGAGCAAGGTCCGTGTAGCCAACAATACACCGGACTACATGATGACCAAGTTTCCAAGCAAGTGATGTTTAGGGGAAGACTGGTGGAGTGGGAGTAGGAGTGACGTGCCTCCTTGTGGTGTGCCTGTGTGGGAGAGCTGCTATCACCATGTGTGAGAGAAGAAGCGTGTACATTCGAACGACATACTCAGACTGGCCTGACATAGCTTAATGCAGCAAGATGAACCAGCTGCATTCGGTGTGCCTGCCCTGGCCAAGCCAGCAGCTCCTCATATTCCATCCTGAGTCTCCCTGGAGGTAGACAGCCCCATACCCCAGAATCCTGACAGGAATGTCACCAAACATCTCCACTCACTCTGCAAGCTGCCTTCTCACTGCACCCCCCCATGCCCCTGAAAGGCTCCCATCTAGCTGGACCAACAACCTGATGTGTCTCCTGCCCCACCTTGTTCATGTACCTTGTTCAGCACACAGTTGCTGCCAGGTGCAGAGTTGGCCCCTCCTCACTATTTCCAGAAGCCCAACATCCAGCTTTCACACAATGCTGGGTGGACAGATGGACTGTTAGAAGTTCCGCTCAGAGCTCCACAGATCAGACTCTGGAGTGAATGTGGCTGTAGACAGAGCAAACATCTCTATTAGCGTCACAAAGGCTGCTAGACCCTGGTGTACTGGCTCAGAAAGAGCTCCCACATGAAGCTGGAGGTCTGAGAAAGGCCCAGGCAGGCCCACGTTGCCTGCCAGGCCAGGATACTGGAGTTTGAGACACCTGGTGTTAATCAGCACTGCCCTTGTCCTGTGTTCCCATCTCCCCTGATGAGACTACCATACTGGCATCTTCCAACCTGGCAAAGCCCTGCTCATCAGGGTGGCTACTGCAGTGCCTCAGCCTGTCCAACCACAAGCACATCCATCCTACAACCTGATGAGCCTGGCCCTGGAGGAACTGCAGGTGTTCCTGGGAGTGAAGAGATGCTCTGCTCTGGAAGACTACCCCACACAGGGGCACAGGTGGCTGGCTGTCCCCTGGTGCATGTGGCTAAACCCATTGACACATGCAAGCACCATAGAGATGCATGCATACACACAGGTGTGTGTATGTACAAGCATACACATCCTCACGCGCTCCCTCCTACCCAGGTGAAGTCCTCCACAGCACTCCACCACTGCCAACAGCGTGTTTGCTATTATCAGATAATTGACTAGACACGTACTTGTGAAACAGGATTCTCCAGCGGAACATGGATAGTCTGTTAAGCTTGAATGTCAGGAATATTGAAAAGGCATATTGTTTTCAGCAATTGATGTGGCTATTTGTGTGGCCCTAGACTTGAAACCTGAATCATCCCTCAAGTCAGACGCCCAGGGCACTCATAAGTGAAACCACCCTTTACAATGCCCCATGATTGCTTCCAGTGAGAACTGAGCCCAAGGCCTCAGTTGGAGGGAACTGGAGATACTCACGAAGTTGTAAGAGACCCCAGCTAGAGATTCCTCATTCCTCTGGCCCATCAGATGAGACAATGTCCTGCAGAACTGCAAAAAAATCATTGCTACCAAAACCATGATGATGAGGACCTGCATCTCCGCAGTCCATATGCTGTCATTTGTGGGTGGCAGTTCTGGGAAATTTCAGCACCAGGATAAGTTTGTGAGCCACTCCACAGGTAAGACCTAGACCAGCACAAGAAATCCCATCCCTGCCAGCTCCAGCTTCCATGCCCTAGACCTTTATTCCACCCAAAGGCTTCTTTCCTACCCTGATGCTTCTGTCAGACTGAAACCTCCTTAGATGGACCCTGACTCCCCAACCTAGAGATCTCAGGTCTACCTACCTGTATCTCCAGAGGCACCATATCAATTTTTGCCAGGTCTCTTAGGGGCTGGGAACTCAGGGAGTAGGGTGCTCATTTGTGTGCATATTTATGTGTCTATGCAGAGCACCTAGGATGCTCAACCAACAGCTCTGGAATGTGGAATGTGAGCCATGATTGAGCTCTTAGCTCAGGGAAATGGGAGCCTCTTCAATGCTGGACTACAAAGCTGAGGAGATGCGAGGTAGGACTCACATGAAGTTGGCACCCAACAATCTCTCTGTACTCTGGACAGAATGGAAGCTGGCACCCAACAGCACCATTTGTGCTCTGGGTAGAATGACTGTAAGTGACAGACTGAGAGATGTGGCTCTCAGTCTCCCATTACCCATGACTACAAGTCCCTCCAAAAATAATCATAGTAAATACCTGAGACTGGAGTGATTTGTCCATAAGCCAAGGACACTGGAGTGCACCAGGAGCTTGGAGATATAGGAAAGACCTTCTCTTGGAGTTGCCTTACCCACTCTTAGTTTCAAACCAGTCAGACAATGAGAGACAAATCATGTGATGCCACAATTACATGATTCCTCCTAGAATCCTGAGAGCCAAGAAGGAGGGGACAGTGAGAGGTGTGGAAGCCCAGCCTGGAGGTGGTGAGGAAGGCTGGAGTGTGAGCAGTCCATGGATTTTTGAGGTTCATTGGTCATGAAGCTGAGCCCTATCAGAGGGGGGACAGCAGAGCCAAACCCTGCATGCTCTTGTAGAGTATCTTTTGATGTGACCATGACAGAGGAAGAATTCCATACCTATTAACCTGCAGGGGTAGGACCAGTCTGGGTGAGTCAAGGCTTAAGGTCACCGCCAGTGGATCCAAAGCACAGCTGGTGTCCGAGTCTTGATGTCCTGGTGTATAAAATGAGTGGGCAGCCTTTTGGCCTGCAAACTGCTAAGACTGTGACTGGACCCAGCGTGCCCTTTGACTACGGGAGGCTTGTGAAGACCCAGGCCTATCTCTGGATGTTGGGAACTTCAACTGTTGACTTCACTAGATTCAGAAACACCCAGAGAATTAGTTGAATACAACTCTAGGTGTATCTCTGTGGGTATTTCCAGAGATGGTTCAGTCATGAGTGCTCTCTGACTAAAAGCATGGGTTAATCCTTGATGGGTCATGCAAGGGTAGTCTAGAGAGCTTGTGGAATACAGGAGGTGGGACCTAGCTGGAGGAAGTAGGTCACTGAAGACTTTGTCCTTCCCAGGATTCTTCCTTTGAGTGCACCTTCATGGCTTTCTGCTCCCATAGAGATCTTCTTCTAGGGTTCCATGTACCTCTGTGACTGAAAAGTCAGGATAACAAGGACAGACTACGCTTGGATGACAGAAAGAGAAGAAACTAATTAGGAACCACTAAACAGGGAATAGGTGGCTAGAAATCCTAAGGAAACAAAAGGCCATATACGCAAAAGTGGGAAGCTACCTACATCCCTAGGCCTGGATCCCTGGGGCTGGAGAGAACTGAATCACAACCAGAAAGTGATCCTGGTGGCAGCAGACTGGAGCCCTGGGAACAGGACAAGCAACATCTCTGGGAAACACTGTATCCAGGAGCATTTGATAAGACAGTGGCTCTGGGTGATGAACTGACAACCCATATTAAAAGTGAGAGCATTCCTAGGGACTGGTCTGTTCTGAAGACCTCAAAACAAGGACCCACAAGTCAGAGAGACTGGGACACCAAGCTGCTGCATCAGGGTTGGATGCACACATAAGAAACCACTGGGGAGAAGGGCAGATCAGGCACAGATCCATAGAAAAGTTTAAACAGCAGAATTTAGATATGAAAGACGCAAAGAACTTTGGTCTTCTCACGTCTGATCACCTGAAGATTACCATGAAAACTGAAAGCCTTGAGCTCGCAGCCCACAGCTTACTTGACTTCTAAAGTTTCTTTCCCTGCTGTTGAGACTGAGAGTTCAGCCTCCTTATGCTTCCTCACTCCCAGTGAACTTGGTGGGCATATCTTGATTTGAGCATTCATCTACCCTTAACAAATAAGCTGGGAACCTTCAGAGCAAGTGCCCACGGGCTGCAAAGTTCAGTGTATGCTCTGCAGAGACTGGGAGACTCTAAAGTGAACACAAATCCAAAGCTGATAAAGGACCTTTGACCACACTGGCCTCTGTCCATGCACAATGCCAGCCTGGCAGGTTCATTTGGTGTTGTTGCTAGAGTGGGTTGTTTTCCCTGCTTTTATTGGTACTGAGGATTGAGGTCGCTAATAAAAACTCAGATAAAAGTGTCGCAGACATCCATCCTAATGTGCACTGATTACAGCTCAGAGTCACAAAAGATACAAAAAGGCAATGTGATAGAATGCTCCCAAAGTTCACAGCTCTTCCACAATCAAATCCAAAGGTATAAAAATTTTGGAAATGCTAGAAAAATAATTCAAAAGTTTGTGATCTCAAAGAGAATATAAATGAAGTGAAGAAATTAGCCCCCCACACAGGCTAAAACATAGATGATAAATTCATCAAGAAAGCATAAATTCTGGAGGAATTCAACAGAAGCAAAAGAAAAGAGAAGTATTGGAAATAAAACTCAATAGACCAAATGAAAAAAAATCATTGCAAAGCATCACCAAACAACCCATTTTCCTACAAATTACAAAATTTTATAGTTCATTACAGATGAATAAAACTCATCTGTATTTATTTACCACATTTTAAAAAATTCAACTAGTGATGAGTAACTAGGTTGGTCTTTTATGTCACCTTCTGTGGCTATTGGTACAAAATATGAATAGAAAATAACTTTGGTGTATGCTTCTGACTTAGATTCCTTCAGGTATATGGCTAGGACTAGTAGAAGAAATAATATCACATATAGAAGATGAGGTAAAGGAAATAATTTGAATAATGTAGCAGGGAGCAAGAGAACAAACCTAAGAATCTGTGGAATAAAAGGAACTGACATATAAACTGAAAGCATAGAAAACCTGTTCAATAAAACTGTACCAGAAAAATCTCCTTCTAGGGAACAATGCAGACTTCAAATCTCAGGAAGAATTTATAACTGCAGATAGACATGGCTGGTAAAGATGTTATCTGTAGCATAGAATAGTTAAAATTCTAAGACAAGAGAAGGAACTAATATTATAACCTAAAAGAGAAAAACACAAACACTAAAAAAGGCAAAGACAGCATATGTGCCTATGCTTAGACCCGCACGATAGAATCCTAAAATACAGGGAAGTCTTTGATGTCTTTTGTATCAACTTTCTCTGAATTGCAGAAGTATCTCCTGGAAGGAGAAGGAAAACTTCTGAGATTCAAGCAGGGAATAGCTCACAAGTCTCAGATAATTCCTGAAAGTGAACAGATTCACAAAATCTCCTCAAGGTTATAAAAGCAGTAAAGACTGCTAGGAAGCAGAGACTACTGACCTACAGAGTTGTCTGCACGTCGACTTGGGAGTTCCAGGGACATATATATACATTGTGAACATGGTGAGAAAGAATTCAGGAAAACAAGGCTGACTGCAACATCTAGCTGACTGCAACCTAAGCATGGAGGTAAAACGCCTCTGCTATGAAAACTTAAAAACATGGAAGAAATTAAGGAAGACACTAGAATATGGAAAGATATCTCATGTTCACAGATCAGGAGATTAAGCTTGTTAAACATATTACCCAAAGCAAGCTATATCTTTAATGCTGTAGCCACCCAATTTTAGTGGCATTCTTCACAGAAAAAGGAAAATGCAATTCTAAATTTCATAGATAAACACAAAAGACCCAGAAGAGCCTAAGCAATTCTCATTTGAAACAGCAGTGTGGAGGGTATCATGATATCTGACTTCAATTAAACTACACAGCCATTGTAACAAAAACAACATGGCAGGAGGCAGAGGCAGGCAGATCACTATGAATCCGAGGCCAGCCTACTCTACATAAAAACATACCTAGTTCCAGGCCAGTCCAAGCTACACAGTCAGTGAGATCTGTCTCAAAAACAAAATAAAAAACAACAGTATGGTACTGGTAAAAAAAAAAAAAAATCAGACACACAAGCCAAAGGGGGGAAAATAGAGGAAACAGAATTAAATCCACATATCTGTGGGCATCTGATACTAAAAAAAAAAGCAAATTTCTTAATTTTATGAAAAAAAACACATGACTGGAAGCAATTTTCATAAAGTTGTTTTAAAATAATTTATAATTAATGCCCAGAGGCAACAGGCAATGCTTCCTCTGACACTTAGATACTTACAGACATTAAACTTTCATATCCCAAGTCAAACAGATGTACAGTTCCAACAGTTACTAAAACAGTTTATCTCACTTAATATGAAAGCTGATTTATTCCTGAAAATGAGAGTAATAGCATAAATTTTAAAAAAATATGAATTGATAAAAATTGTTATACTGACTACCCAATACCTTTAAAATTTTACTTGAAGAGGAAACTTAAAATTTATATGAGGTCTACCTATGCAATTATACCTATACACCAATAAGCTAAATAAAATAATAATAATAATAATAATAACAATTATAATATAGCTACAACACTCCTGTACAATGAAAGAACTTCTGGAAGTTTCACAATCCCTGATTTAAAGCTGTACTAAAGAGCAAGAGTAATAAAAACCACATGGTATTGGCATAAAAACAGACAGGTTGATCAACAATCAAATCTAAGACTCAGAAGTAAATCCTCACACCTAAGGACACTTCATTTTGATCAAGAACCCAAAGTTATACAATAGAGAAAAGAAAGCATCTTCAACAAGTGGTGCTGATCTATCTGGATGTCTGCATGTAGAAGAATGCAAATAGATCGTATTTATCACACTGCACAAAACTCAAGTTCAAGTGGATCAAAGACCTCAACATAAAACCAGATAGAACTAAACTTGATAGAAGATAAAGTGGAAAATACTCTTGAACACACTGGCACAGGAGACAACTTCCTGAAAATTGGCACAGGAGACAACTTCCTGAACAGAAAGAACACCAACAGCTCAAACACTAAAATCAACAATTAATAAACAGGACCTCATGAAACTGAAACGCTTCTGTAAGGCTAAGGACACTGTCAAAGGACAAAATGACAGCATGCAGAATGGGAAAAGATCTTCACCAACACCATATCCAACAGAAGGCTGATATCCAAAACATATAAAGAACTCAAGAAACTAGACATCAACAAACCAAATAACCCAATTTAAAAAATGGAATATAGATCTAAACAGAGAATATTCAACAGAGTATTACTCTTCTGGCCAAAAAGCACTTAAAGAAATGTTCAACATCCTTAGCTATCAGGGGAATGCAAATCAAAATGACTCAGAGATTCCATCTTACACCTGTCAGAATGGCTAAGATAAAAAAAAAAAAAACTCAAGTGACAGTTTGTTAGTGAAGATATGGAGAAAGAGGAACATTCCTTCATTGCTGCTGGGGGTGCAAACTTGTACAACCACTTTGGAAATCAATCTGGTGATATCTCAGAAAATTGGGAATAGTTCTACCTCAAGACCAGCCATACCACTCTTGGGCATATATCCAAAAGATTCTACACCAAACTACAAGAACATCTCCTCAACTATGTTCATAGCAGCTTTATTCATAATAGCCAGAAACTGAAACCAACCTAGATGTACCTCAACTGAAGAATGGATAAAAAAAAAATCTGGTACATTTACACAATAGAGTATTACCCAGCTATTAAAAACAATGACATCATGAAATTTCCAGGCAAATGAATGGAACTAGAAAAGATCATCCTGATTGAGGTAACCAAGATCCAGAAAGACAAACTTGGTATGTACTCACTTATATGTTGGATATTAGCTGTAAAATTAAAGGATAACTATGCTACAATCCACAGACCCAAAGAAGCTAAGTAATAAGGAGGACTCAAGGGGGAATCTTGAATCTCACTGAGAAGGGGAAATAGAATTGACATCATAGGTGGATGAGGGGAAGAGGGGAATGGGAGTGGATGGTGTAGGTATAAGGTTATTATGTAATTCCTATATGTGGTTTCAATCTTTGTTCTGAGAATCTCCTACTTGAATGTTTTGTAAACACTGCTCCCCAATTGTCTTCTAATATGCCAATAAAGCAGCTTACACCCAATCATTGAGCAGTGGAGAGAATAGGGCTAGACTTCCTGCCCTCCAGGGGAGGAGGACTTAAAGAGAGGAAGAAGATTTTTCAGCTGGAGATAGAGTCAGGAGAGATTCAGCTGAAGTTGGAAAGCTACAAAAGCAAGTATGTCTAGGATTTACTCTGAGAGGAAGCCAGATTGTGTTAGAGGGTTAAGAATAGAGTAATAACTGCTGTTTTTGTCTTGTGAAGCCTGTTTGACAAGTAATATAATAGAGTCTTAAGTATTTGGTTAATATCCTGGTTAAGAGAGAAAGTGTGAAACTAACACAATTGTATAAAGTTGCACTAACAGGATGGGGGTGGGGAATGGGGTGGGAACGGGAGAGATCAGGTGTGGGGAAGACAGAGAGAGTACTGGGAGAGACAGCTGGAATGGCGGAGGTAGGGGGCTGCCGTGGCATCTCTGGGATGAGCTAGAAACTTACGACACTGGAAACTCCCAGGAATCTATGAGGGTGACCCTAGCTAAGACTCCTAGCAATCTGAGATATGGGGCCTAAACAGGCCATCTCCTGTAACCAGGGAAGACTTCCAATGGAGGGATTGGGACACCAGCCCAGCCACAAAACCTTTAACCTACCAATTTGTTCTGCCTACAAGTTGTGCGGGGGTAAAGATGGGGTAGAAATTGAGAAGAGTGGCCAACCAATGACTGACCCAGCTTGAGACCCATGCCATGTTAGAGAGCCCACTCCTGACACTATTAATGATACTCTGCTGTACTTGCAGACAGGAGCCTAGCATAACCATCATCACAGAGGTTTCATCCAGGAACCAATAGTATCAGACGCAAAGACCCACATCCTGTAGAAGCTGGGAAGGGAGAATTGAAGGAACCAGAGGGATCAAGGAGACCACAAGAAAACCTACAGCTTCAACTATTGTGGGCCCAAAGTGACTCACAGAGACTGAACCATCAACCAGGGACAATGCATGGGACTGACCTAGGCCCTCTGCATACATGTTAGAGTTGTGTAGCGTGGTCTTCATGTGGGAATCCTAACAGCAGGAACAGGGGCTGTCTGTGATTCTGTTGCCTGTCTTTGGATCCCTTTCCCCTTACTGGGCTGCCTCATCTAGCCTCACTAGAAGAAGAGGCACCTAGTCTTACTGTAACTTGATATGTGAAGGCTGGTTGATATCCACAGGAGGCCTCCTCTTTCTTGAAGAGAAAGGGAGGAAGAGCAGATGGGGAGAGATGTAGTGGAGAAGGATTGGGAGGAGAATGGGTAGGGGAAACTATGGATGGGCTATAAAGTAAATAAATTAATTTATTTAAAAATAGGATAATAGAAAAAATAGGATAATAGTAGTAATAATAATAAAATCCTTTTTCAAATGTAAAAATTCTCCTAACCTTATGCTAACTGGTAGCATAGTATAGTAATGACTAATATTGCTCTCATCATACAAAGGCTGTTTAGTGTTTAGATCCCTTTGTATAACCTTTCATATGGACCATTAGTGTGTGTCAGTCTTTCCCATCAGCTCATATACAACACAAAGATATGCACTCTGCTTCTGTCTGGTTTTTAACAATGACATCAAAACAGAACACCCATCAGAAGCAACTTGACACACAAAGACAGACCAGCATGTGCTGAGGAAACCGGGGCCCACATACAGAAGAGGGAAGAATCTCTCACCCTGAACAAAACTGAGCACAAGTGGATCAGTGACTGGGGTAAGGCCTGAAACTTTGAAAGAGCCAGGGGAAACTCTTCAAGACAGAAGTGAAGGCCAGGCCTTTCTGAAAGGCCTCTAACAAGAGTCCACAAGAAAGGATTGTGTCACATCTAAAGATTCCACAGAGGGAGGTAAACCATCAGCAGAATGGAGAGAGCTCCGAGAGTGAAGAAAATGTGTGCCAGCCATACACACCTGAAAGATACTCAGTGCCAGCACACCCCTGAAAGATACTCACATTCAACATTTCAGAGCTCAAAGAATTAAACACTCCAAGAAAGCTTAGTCAACAAATGGACAAATGAACGGAATAGAGTGACTGATTATTGGGGACACACACACACACACACACACACACACACACACACACACACACACCTACACCTTTCTCAGCCACCAGGGAAAGGCAAATTAAAATTACAATGAGATTCCACATCACTCAAATCAAAATGCCTGCAGTCAGTAAAAGAATGCACAGCAAGAGAGACTCTTATCCACTGCCTGCAGAAAGTAAACCCATGCTGCCACTGCAGACATCAGTGTGGAGGTTCCTTATAAACTAAGAACAGAACTATTGAAAGAGCCAGCTATACCACTCCTGGGAATATACTCCCGAAGGAATGTAAGTCAGCATACCATAGAAATACCCACACACCTATGCTTATCAAAGCATTGTTCACAAAACCCAAATTATGGAACCAACCCAGGAGCTTGTCAACAGAAGGATGGATGAAGAAAATGTTGGACATAGACACAGCTGAATTTTATTTAGCCATTAAAAAGAACAATATATCAATAATACAGCCCTCACACCAAAGGCTCGGGGAATATTACAGAATAGTGGATGGAGAGACTCCAAGAGCCACAGGACCAGGACATCTGCTGGGAGATAGCCTATATATATATATGTCAGGGGAGTGGCACCCATGAAATCTCAACAATATGGCTGCCTAAACAAGACCTATATAATGACAACACCCATTTCCAAGCCAACATGGATGGGGGACATCTCACAAGGTTCCACCTACAGATGAGAAACTGCTGGCAATTAATGGTTGCTGAGAGGAGACTCAGTTTCTTCAGGGATGGACCTCTAGAAAGAATATATAATTCCTATTTAGCCAGCAGCCCTAAACACATATACATACAAGCAATAATAGGGGACTCAGTAGATGGTATGTATATGTACTTGCGTGTGTATGTGTATGCAACAATAATAATGAATCATGAATTTGCGATGGAATGGAAGAGTTACAGAGTGAACGACAGGGATGGAAGAGATGTAAATACAGTTCTTGTGATTAAATTCTCGAAATAAAAAAACAACAATTTATTTTAAAATGAATGTAATTATGTCATTGTCCTGGCTAGTCTTATGTCAACTTGATACAAGCTAGTCATCTGAAAGGGAGAACCACAATTGAGAAAATGCCTCGATAATATTCTGCTGTAAGACATTTTCTTAATTAATGATTGATGGGGAAGAGCCAAGCCCATTGTGGGTGGTGCCATCCCTGGCCTGTGCTCCTGGGTTCTATAAGAAAGCAGCTGTACAAGCAATGTGGAGCAAGCCAGTAACCAGCACTCTTCCAGGGCTTCTGCCTCAGCTCCTGCTTCCAGGTTCCTGCCCTGTTTGAGTTCCTGTCCTGACTCCCTTCAGTGATGGACTATGATGTGGAAGTGTAAGTCTAGTAAACCTTTCATCCCCAACTTGCTTTTGGTCATGGTGTTTCATCACAGAAGCAAACACCCTAACTAAAACAGTCATTCACAGGAAAATGGATGGAACCAGAGATCATCACGTTTGGTAAACTAAGCTGGACTCAGAAGGACAGACATCACATGCTGTCTCCGATGCAGAGCTTAGAGTTTCAAACACTCCACAAGACATGAAGGGGAGCAAATGTGGGGAGGGAGGGGACCCATGGAAGCAGTACAGTTGGAACTGAATGTGATCTAGGTTCATGATATCCATGTATAAAGCTGTACTGTGCTATCACTTTGTACGGTGAACAGATTACAAGGGGAGAATGGATCTCATTGACCACAAGCTCCCACCACCATATTCTGTCTCAGGAGATGGGGACAAGTGACGATGGCTAGAACTCTCTGAAACTATGACCCAAATAAATCCTTCCCGCTTAAGCTATTCCTGTGAGATATTTGGTCATATGGTGGTCGTGTCCTTTTAGGACCCCAAGCAACCACACCCCTTGGCTCTTTCCTCTTTGCGCTGTTTTCTGTCCCAGTGCTCAGGGATGATGTGATTTTAATTTCATGGTCTTGGTAACAGGTGGAGGAGGAGTGTGTCTCCCACTGCCACTATTGGTATGTTAGTCTGGATGGAGCCTCGTCTGGCACTTGCTTCACACCTTGCTCAGCTTCTCATGGTAGCAGTGTCTCAGCTCCCCTGGGAGGGATATGAAGAAGTGCAATGTCTGGTTTATGGGTCCCTGTGAGGTTTGGAGGACAAGGGCTTGCTGATGAACTCAGGATATCTTATATCTGATAAATAATCAGCTTTGGAGTGTTTGGGGTGAAGAAGCAGAAGCCTGAAGAGCTAGCTCCTGAAACATATAGGGGCCAACCCCACTCACAATCCCAGAGTCTCACTAAGGACCAGGTTACAACAGTGGATTTGGGGGACATGGGAGCCTCCAGATCTATCCTCCTAGCTCCTGATGCATAAGGAACCTATAGATCTGTCTGTCTTTGGTACCCGGTTTCAGCTCACTCTCATCAGAGTCTTGCATTATGCCCTCCTCATGCTAATATTTGCCTTGGTGTCTCAACAGAATTCTCATCCCAAGAATCTTGCTTTTTCTCCTTAGGAAGAAAGGAATTTGGAATTCTTATTCCACAGAATGAAAGGAATATATCATATTTTGAATTCTGTACTCCTGATGAGGCAGGATGTCCCCAGAAGGTAGAATCAACACAAACAGAATAAGAGGAAGGAAGAAGAGAGGGATTAAGTAAAGAAAAAGGAGAGATGAGAGAGGGAACATGGAGAAAGGGAGAGAGGAGGGAGGACAGAGAAATGAAGGAGAGAGGAAGTGTGGTTGAAGAAGATGAAGGGATGAAAGAGAAAGAAGTGAGAAGAAAGGGAGGAGGGGGACGGGGAAAGGGAAGAGTGAAGGAGGGAGGAAGGAGATGGAGACAGGGAAGAGAGAGGAAGAAAAAGGGAGGAGAGAGGGCTGGCTTGTGGGGTTCTCCCTGCCCTCCTGAGTCACAGGATATATCAAGCTGCATTGCACACTGGGCTGTGAGGTACCCACCCATGTATGCAGCTGGAGAAAGTCTTGGGTGGATGCTTGACAGTATATGGAGCTATGGCTGATGGCTGCTCCAGTACCCTTGCTGTGACTGGCATGAGTCATTTGCTTAGTCTGGTGGATGTTAATTACAGATTTCAATATTTGTATGGAAGAAAATGTACTGGGGTGCACCTCAGTCGTTCCTGATTAAATTACTGGTGGAGGCCTGTTCTGCAGTTGCTGTAAATGAATACATTTTCAACATTTTTTTTCTCCTGAAGGTAATTTTCATGGCTGGTTTAACTTGTAAGGATGATAGAAAATATTAATAAAACATTTGATGTCTAAGTTTGGGCAGAAGTTTAATAAATGAGATGGGCATATTTCATTTCTGATCACAGGCCTGAAACTATTTGAATGGGGATTGTTGGAAGGAGAATCTTCAAAGGGGGGGGTCTCTGCTCTGGTGGTTCTACTGTCCTTCACATGTCAGCTTTCACTGGGAGGATACAGCCCCTCAACCAGGCCCTTTCCAACTGAGTTATATGTGGAGAGTGGAGAGTGGAGGGGTCATGGAGGTGGAGAGTGGAGGAGTCATGGAGGTGACCCAGACAAGAAGAGGCACTGGGTATTGTCCTCACCAGAGGGCGCCATAGTAAGTGGGAAAATAGCTATGCACGCTTGCTGAGTGCGCGCACGTACACACACACACACACACACACACACACACACACACACACACACGCATGCACGCACACCACACATGCACAAATGCTGCTTGCTGAGTGCACACACACACGCAATTCCTCTGATGTTTTTGTCCACATGACAATCTATCACTCAAGCTTTGCTACAGAGAGCAAGATTGTGGTGCTCTTGGCCAGACTATCTGCAGCCTAGGACAGTTCAGTCCTGCCCAAGGTCTTCTTCTCGGTTGACTAGCTGTGCAGTGTGTAGCCGGCTGGGGCTCACATTATCCTGTCACTGACCCGGAGGGTTTATGGATTTTTCAGCAAGGGACTCTACAAAAATTCAGTTACCCGTGTTGCTGTAGATACAAGCAGGAAGGTTCATTTTCTTCTTCACATTGCTGACACTTGGGAACCCCAGGCCTTCCTCATCTGCATTTGGGCCAGGTGGGTACCTACAGATGAGGGACAATTTGGGCATGTGGAGCCCACAGACTACAAGGTGAGGGGGCATTCTCTCTCCTCCACACAAATGATGGTGCTGTAACAGTGTCTTAGCCATGACACAGTGAATTGATCTTTCCAGGGAACCATCATCTGAACATGAGCTACAGTACACTTAGGCTCCATATTTAAATAATCAGATTTTGGAGTGCAATGTTGGAATGTCACAATTTACAAAGCACCTTTAATTATCTGAAAAAAGAAATTGCATGTCGGTGGGTACATTTTTCACAGTTAAAACCCATTCCTGTGTAGGGGGAATGACGTGGGTGCCGAAACCTGACTGAGGCTCTCACACGTTCTGCCTGTGTCTTTTGCTTACTGGGCTGGAGTTCCAGTCAGAAAGCTCGGAAGTAACTACTGGGGCTGGGTGCTTGCTCTCATCCTCCCTTTAAAACAACCTGCTCCCTTCAGCAGGGATTCCCTCCCCTCCCACTCCCTCTGAGGGATGTGGGGGTGTGGCCTGCTGCTCTGCAGGCAGATGTCTGACACACTCAGGTCTAGGCATCTGTCTGTGCTAAGGAAACACCAGCTAGGTGTACCCGGGTAGAGGTCTGAGTAGGCCGTGCCCAGGAAGAACTTTCCACCCAAAACTTTCTTTGTGTCCACGAGATCCCAAGCTGAGCCAGGGTGGATTTGCTGCTACACCCCAGCTGTACTTAATCTGCACAGCAATTCCCCTCAGAGACCTGATTCCTGGCCTCAGATGCTGGGTGACCCAATGTGCCCTGAGATGTTGGCAGAGGTAGTAGAGGATAGCCAACAGCAGACTCCTTCTCTCAGGTCCCTCAAGATCTGTGTCCGCACAAAGCTGAGACGCAGACATTTAATCCCTAATATCAGCCTGTGAGTTCCTTACAGTCAGTGACCATCATATTCACCCATCCCACATGCAGGGCGCAAGATGGAGCTGTGTGCGCTGATTCTCTGTGAGTGGATATGAAATACCAGGCTGAAGGGAAGGGGGACCAGAGGGAGGGGAGGCTGGTGATGGCGTTGATGGAATTAATAGAGGCATATGAGTGTGTAGAACGGACACGGCCATCCGAGCCTCCTTGCACAGTGTTGGCTCCTCCAGAACGTGCTGCTGGGTGCTAGGACTATAAAAGTGGGGTGTCTGAAGCAAAAGAGGTGTTCTCCTGTCAATTAAGTAGCCAACCATAGGCTCCACAATAAGGAAATCTATTATATAGACAGGTGACAATTTAGGGCGAGTAGTTAGAAAATAGTATCCTGATTACTTCAGTGTATCACTTAGCGCTCTTGAGCGAAGCTTTGAGTGAATGAATCCATGCATGGGTGAATGAACAGTGGATTGATGGATGGATGAATGAATGAATGAGCAAGTGAATGGGCTCATGAGTGCCTCCTAGGTGTTGTGCTAGGCTTGGTCATGCAGATCCAGGTTGAGATCAGAGAGACGGAGGATCAGAGGGATCATATGCATTTGACCCTGTGTCCCTGTACCTCACTGGCTTTCTTGAGCATATCCAGAAAGTCCCCACTGAGTTGTTCCCACAAGGCACTTCAGATATAGGAGTCTCAGTTGAGTTGCCCAGTGAGTCAGGGCTAGGCAGTTCAGAATCTTGACCTTGAAGCACATTGGTTTGAGGGAGTTCAGATAGATAGTAACAGAAGCCCCTGCTTCTAACATTTTGGAATTTGGCGATGACGTGCCTGAGGCTGAATCCCAGGGTCTTCCCATACAAGAAATCCATACACTTACCACTGGGATGTGGAGTCCTGCCATGCATGTCCTGTTGGAGGTGATGGGAATGACCACTACTAGCACATCTGTGTCCCCACTTTTCACAAGCCTCCTGGAGGGCAGCATGGGGACCATCTCAGAAGAACTCACTCACATTCTAGAGGGTTCCCCATGCTGGAGAATCCATACCATGAATGGGACGTGACTACCCAGGGACTTATCATCTTCCACCCACAGTAGGTAAGAGAGTCAGGAACCAGAGGCAGCAACAACTCCCTGCAACTCAACACTTCCCAAGAGAGGAAGGATGTCGTGACATCAGCATCCCTAGTCCTGCTGTCACCCATGGGGAGGTAGGGTCAAAGGGTAGCTCCCTGCAGGGCAAGGCCATATTCTCCCCTTCAAAATAACTCCACTTTGTTTAAATATTGCTTGACTAAAGAAAGAAACTTAATTTGAGTTCTTTGTTTTACTTTGTCAATTATTTTTGTAGTTAATTCATACAGTTGTTTGGCTTAATGGTTGCAGAAAAGCTATAAACCCAGGGGATTTATACCTAATTAAGTAATATGATAATGAGAAATATTGAGGTCAACCACTATTTTCAGTAGTGACTCCATCCTGTGTGGGATCTGAGGCTGCATGGGGCCAGAAGCCTGGGACAGACTGCTATGTAGACAGTCCCCCAGGGTAGGAGGCATGGCACGGTATTGTTCTGGGGATCACTGGAAGGTTAGAGTGGGCTCTGCCCTCCCTTATGGTCCAATCCTAGAAATAATCTGTTTTCATGTGCTGCCGTCTCCCCATTCCCTAGGTGACTGTTGCTGTGGGGACCTTTAAGGAGGAGGCACAAGGGGCTACCCAAAGCAGGCACCCAGGGATCAGCAGCCTGCTTCCTGCTTCTTTCCTACCTCCCGTGAGAGCCTCAGGGAGCTGAGCCCAGGCACTCTCCAAAAGCTTGGGGGGTATTCATTTAAATCAGCTGATTGCTGGTGAAAGGTCTCATCAAAGATTAAATAAGAATAATTTAACTGAGGGAATGATAATAGATTTAGTTAAGAAGAGAAAAAAGGAAAATTGAATTAGAATGCATATTTGAGGGAAAATTGGAGTTTAATATAATTACACTTAGAGATGAGACAGATCACAATTATGCTTCAGAGGTGGAATTTTTAATTGTATTATTTAAAACCAAGCCTGGGTTGCTGCCTTGCACCAGGTCAGGAGAAGGGCTGGGGCAGGGAAGATACAGTCCTCTATTGCTTCCCTATGGGGAGTCACAGATGTAACTTCTGTCCCCTGCTCACCTTCTTGCCAGTCTAAAGTCTTCAGTATGAGCACCTGAGCCCACGGGGGAAGAACACAGGCCTTTTAGTGGCTCTGACTTGGAGGACTCTGCAGCCTGGGCAGGAGGACAGAACGCTGGCTGACATACATTCTCCTAGATTAGATTATCTTCCGTGCTGATGTGATCACGTGGGCAGAAATAAACTTACTGCAGCCCAAACCTCAATTCTACCAAATCAAGTTTCCCAGATGGTGTGTCCACCTTCCAGGCTGCCTGGCCTAGTTCAGGAATTAGCCACACGCTCTCTACAGGGCAGGGGCAGGCCAAGGAGCCTGTGAGAGCAGGCACAGATCACTGTGGGCCCCTTGAGGGGCATGAGCATGTGTCCACTGGGGCTCTTGGGCTGTGTGGGCTCATCCTGGCTCTCCCTGGCACATCACTACTTTGGGAGGAGTAGCTGGAGTCTGTGTACCTGGGGTGTGTTTTTTACACATCTCTCACCCCAGATGCTCATCTCAATGATTGCTGGGTTGAACTGTCTGCCCCCAATCTATGTGTGGGAGCTGAGTGTCTCATCTTCTACTCTCATCTAACTGTGGATTTATGTCTCCACAGAGGCCATCAAGGAAAGGAGCCACTGGAGTGGCCCTGACAACACTGTGACAGTGTGACTCCTGTCCTTGTAAAAAGTAGACATCTAGACACAGGGACACATGGTACATGGAGAACAGATCCCAGGAAGAGCAGCTTTCAGGAAGCAGAGAATAGGGCAGTGCCACCCCAGAAGGCCATGGGAAGGAGCATCCTCACCACCTGATGGTGCCTGACTCAGACCTACATCCCCAAGAGCAACGGGAAAATCTAGTGTGTTCTAGCCAGCAAGGCTACGAAGCTGGTTATGGCAGCCCAGCCTACTAACAGAGTCAGTGTGTGTGTGTGTGTGTGTGTGTGTGTGGTGTGGTGTTTATGTATATGTGTGTGGTGTGGGGGGGTTGGTGGGTGTGGGAGGTAGGGGTTTGAGTGTGTATAAGTGGTGTGTGTGTGTCTGTGTGTGGGTGGGTAGGGTGTGAGTGTATGTATATGTGGTATGTGTATGTGTGTGTGTGATTTGGGGGGGGTGGGTATGTGTGTGTGAATGTGTGTATATGTGGTATGTGTGTATGTGTATCTGGTGTGGTGTGTGTGTGTGTGTTTCTGTGTCTGTGTGTGTGTGTATGGTGTATGGTTTGTGTGTATCTGTGTGTGTGTATGGTGTGTGTATGTGTGTGTGTGTATGTGTGTGTTTGCATGTATATGTGGATACAAGTACAGGTCAGAGGTCTACTTTGGATGCTCTTCCTCAAAAACCAACAGATTTGTTTTTGTTTGTTTGTTTGTTTGTTGAGACAGTGTCTGTCATTGTCCATGTGCTCACTGATTAGGCTAGCAAGCCCCGTGGATCCTCCCCGCTTCCCCAGAGCTGAGACTACAAGCCTGTGTTACTATGCCCACCATTTGATGTAGGTGAGAAGATCAAACTCAAGTTCTTCTGCTCACAGGGCAAGCGCTTCACCACCTGAATTCTCTCCAGTCCCCTAATAGTAGTTGCCTCTTAACTGTATGACCTGGGAAGTTTTCATAACCATACATTCGTTTCCCCAAAGTTGACACATGTGAACACAGTCATCCTGGGACTGGGTGTGAGGATCAGTAAGAAGCACCCTCAACTCTTAAAGGAACGTGTGAAAGCCGGAGAGTCTCTCTGGACCAACTGCCTGCTCATCCACACCACACTGAAGGGAAAGAGACTATGGCTAAACAAACCACCTAGAGGCGCTGATCTGTGTGAGCAGCCAGTTCACACTTGGTCTATCCAGGAGTCACACAGAGAGGAGCATAGTTAGAAGCATCATTATATTAATTGAGGATACCTAGAAGGGGTGCAGTTTTCTTAAGGACTCAAGAGCATTCCACAGCTGCCAGAGTAATGCACAATGCTGCCAGTCTGGAGAGGCCATATGTGCTTTGGCTGTGAGAAACCACCACCACTACACACACCACACCACCCCCAACCACCAGGATCACACGCACCCTTGTTGATGTTTGGTTTCCCTTTCTTCTTGCAGAGGCTTCTTTGCTCTATGCAGAAAAATAAGACATTAGTTGTTCTCTAGAGAGATTCTGAATGAAAAAAGCTGTGCTGTATTGTGATGCCTCCATCATGCCTTCCAGAATATAGGAAATCCACTCCAGAAGCAGATATGGGACCAATCGGGGGTATCATTACCACCACTTATCAACATCACCATCACTATCACCATCATTACCATCACCACCTCCACCAACACCATCATTATGATCACCACGATCATCACCACTATTATCACCATCACCCAAATCGTGATCACCATCACCATAACCAACACCACTGTTGGCATTGTCATCATCTTCATCATCATTACCATCACCATCATCATCACGACCACCACCACTATCATTGTTGTCATCATTGTCTTCTTCCTCATCCTCATCCTCCTCTTCTTCCTCCTCCCTTCTCCATTTCCATCATCGTAGGACTGCTCAGAAAGTTCAGAAACACATTCCTCCTGAGTCATCCCAGAGCTTCACCACCTCCCAGCCCAGGCCTGCAGCAGCCTATGTATTCTCAGGTGTTTCTCTGGGTCTTGGCTATGGACAGAGTTTCTAGGGCTTCCAGAGAAGCAGGGTCCATTTCTTCCTTTTGTACCTCTTCACTGCCCTAAACCATGGTCTGTGAGCCAGAGGTTCCTCTAGCTGGTTCCCCAGGTCCTGCTCCATTGAAACACCAGTCAAGGGAACTCAGTTATCTGCACAGGAAAGCACAGAATACCACTTTGCCTGCTGGAACACACCCTCTGTTGAGGCTACACTTCTTCCTGGCATGATATGTCTCTGAGTGGATAGATTCATACATGAACAATATTGGAAAAAGGACAGAAATCTAATTAGGGGGGAGATATTTGATAGAAAGCCCATGGGCGTCACTTAACAATACAATATCGTCTGGTCACTTCCTAGCTCACTCAGTGATTCCTCACCTACAGAAGCTGCAAGGTATCACCAGCTCCCCCTGTGGGCTGGGAAGTTGGTCAAGAAGGCCAAGGCAAGTGTCTGAATTTGATGTGTCAAATGCAGAGTCAAGAGTGGCCCACAGAGTGTGTGCATCTCTGCTAGGAACCTTGTCCTATCCTGCTATCCTCCCATCAGGGGAAGTGTTTGCTTGACTAAAATGCAGCCATGTGCTGCGCTGGGTTATCCCCTGTCTGGGAGCAACAGGCTCAAGCCCTGGGGAAATAACCATGACTACAGCCTGCCAAACCTGTCTCCAGCCACTGAGGAGTGCAATGGTGCTAGACCATGCTCCGCTTCCATGGGGCGAGAGGACATTCTTCCCAAGCTGAGCGTCAGGTCAGACCAGCAGTCCACTTCATCCAGCCTCTCCCAGGTCAGTGTAAAGTGGTAAGGGACTGCAGGCCTGTGCCAATGAGTTTAGCTCTGGGCACAGGTTCTATTTGGCTAATTAGTCTCTGTTTGTTGGAGTGCAGAATGGAAGTTCCTGTCTCAGGGGAGCTGCTGCGGCTTCAGGCCCGCATGTCAGGGCACTGTAAATCTTCAGGGAAATTCCCCGAATGTAATTTTCTTCTCATGATTTTGTTCCTGAGACTGACTTGGTGTATTAATAAGTTGGCTCTGAAGGAATTAACCATAAATAGCAGTTGGTCCTAATACCGTGGGGACATGTTCCAGCTCAGGATAGAAGGACACTGAGATGACAGAGAGACAAGCAGCATGCGGCCTTTCAACAGAAAGGACCCCACTTCCACCAATAAGTGTGTATGATGACCGGAAAGAGCAGCTCACAGACAGAGGTGCGAGCTCATGTTTCTGAGAACTGGACAAAGCCAGCATACCTAATTAAGATAAGACATCACTCCTCTTTTGAAGTTAGCCATGCCAGCTTGCCTCCTCTGAATTCAGTTGGTACCCAGACAGTAAGGGTGATGTTAGGTTATTCTTTGAGCGCCATACCACTGACCAGCCAAGGTTTTCAACCCTAGCCTCTCTGTCATAGTCCACTTCCTATCGCTGTGATAGCACTATTTTAAAAAGCAACTTGGGGAGAGAAGGGCTTATTTCCTGTTACAACCACTAGGTCACAAATGGCTCACCATTTAAGGAAGCCACAGTGGGAACCCAGAGGCAGGAACTAAAGCAGAGATCACTGGGAATGCTGTTCTTACTGGCTTGCCCCTATGGCTTGCTCAGCCTGCTTTCTTATACAACCAAGGCCTAGCTGCCCAGGGTTGGCACTGTCCCAAATGAGCTGGGCCTTCCCACTCAAGAAGACGTACCATGGACAAAACCATTGGCCACTCTGATGAAGGCATTTCCTCAACTGAGGTTCCCTCTTCCTAGATGACTCTAGATTGTGTCAAGTTGACAAAAATCAACCATCAGAGCTCAAAATCCACTTCTTTTCCATCCGTTGTGGTAACTCCAGACCAGCCGCCCTTTCTCTTTTAGGACCCTAACTTCTAGCAGCTCTCTGATGCCAGCCCGCTCTTTTCCACAGACTTAGTCCTGCTTCAGCAAATCTGTTCAACATGGTTCTTTTTTCAGTGTTCTACAAGACTCAGAAGTCCCAGATTACTCTAATCACTCCACCCTAAACCTGCTCAGATTTTCCTTGTACTGCACTCACAGTGAAGGCCATGGTTCTGAGGTCCAGTCCACTTATTTAAAGAGATAGCCATTGTGTGTAGGAACCCTTTCAGGAGTGAGTACAAGAATGGTGTTCACACACATCCCTGTAACAGAATCAAACAATCAAGAATACTTTCTCACTTGTCACTTCAGATCACTGTATTTAGGAAAGTATTAGCAGTGGGTATGGTGGTGCTCACCTAAAATCCCAGCCTTTGAGAAGTAAAGACGGGGTAGGGGGGACTTGAAAGTCCAAGGTCAACCTAGTCTGTAGAAGTGATTTCCAGGGCAGCCAGAGCTACAAAATGAGAAATTCTGTTTTAAAAATAATAGTAGAAGGAGGAACTGAAGGAGAGAAGGAATAAGGAAGAAATGAGAAAAGAGAAGGGAAGGAGAAAAAGGTAGTGAGAGGAGGGGAAGGAAGAAAGGGAGAGGAAGAATGGAATGAATAAAGGAAGGAAGGGGAGGGAGAGGAGTAGAAATGAAGTGAAGGGAAGGAAGGGATGGGAGCAAAGGGAAGGAAAAAGAAGGATGGAAGGAGGAAGGGAGGGGAAAATACAATTCTATATCTATTCAAACTCTCACAATCTCTGCTTTCCATTCTGCAAATTTCTGCCCCAAACCTAACCCTGCTGTGTTGTTCGGGCCACTGGCTTCACACTGTACCTCAGTGCTGGTTTAATTGTCCCGCCTTTCTCCACCCTTAGCTTCTTCCTTCTTCATATAGACTTTAGAATAAGATTGCCAAGTAGCATGGAAATCAGTGTCAGATTTTGTTGCAAAAAATTGTCTTGGTAAATACAGAGAGTTCAAATCTACAAACAGTAGATTTTAGAAATCTCTCCATTTCCTTAATCCCCTTTTAAAATATCTGTCACAATTTCCTATTGTCCCCTTGAACTATGTGAATTTTTTCCAGCTCTTTGTTTTGTTTATTATTCAAAAATGGTTTAAATATTTGAATGACTAAAACACTGTTTTTCTGTATTTTTCTTTTCTTTCTTAATCTATGAAATACATCTTTCCCTTTAATCACAGAAAATGTAATACATCTATCAGTTAATCTTTAGCAAGGTAACTTCTTTTTTAACTTTCTTTTAAAAAATATTTATTTATTACTTCAGGTTAATCATCAGAGAAATGCAACCCAAGATGACTCTGAGATTCCATCTCACATCTGTCAGAATGGCTATGATCAAAAGATCAAATGACAGCACATGGTGGCGAGGGTGTGGAGAAAGGGGAACCCTACTCCATTGCTGGTGGGAGTGCAAGCTTGTACAACCACTATGGAAATTAGTCTGGTGATATCTTAGAAAACTTGGAATAGCTTTACCTCAAGACCCAGCCATACCACTTCTGGGTATACATACAAATGATTCCTCACCAAATCACAAGGACGTTTCCTCATCTATGTTCATAGCAGCCTTATTTGTAATAGCTAGAAACTGGAAACAACCCAGATGTCCCTCAATGGAGGAATGGATTAAAAAACTGTGGTACATTTACACAATGGAATACTACTCAGCATCAGAAACAACGAAATCATGCAATTTACAGCCAAATGGATGGAACTAGAGAAGCTCATCCTGAGTGAGCTAACCCAGACTCAGAAGGATGCACACGGCATCTATTCACTTATAATTGGATTTTAGCCATATAGTGCAGGATAACTATACTATAGCCAATGCACCAAAGGGAACAGGAACATAGACTTTGTTTTCTGTCAATGAGACACTTTGCCCTGGTGGTACTGCCTTGTAGGCCCTCAGTGTATGAGGAGGCTCTTGGCCCTCATATGACTGCTGAACTGGGGTGGGGAACTATTATGTAGGGACACTCCACTCCAGGGGAATGGGATGGAAGGGAGAGGGGGTAGAGGGTGGGAGGGTAGGACTGGGAGGGGTGGAAACAGAACTATGCGAATTTTGTTTGACTTATCCCAAGGCCCAGGTAGTGGTTTTGTAAACATCCTAAGATGTTAAAGGTCACACATGGCAGCAGTAGGCATCAAAGGGGCAGGATTCTATGAGACCTCCATGAACTTGTGTTTCAGAGCACTAAAGATCTGTTTGTTTTCTCTCTAAGGATTCTGTTTGATGTTGTTTAGCATAACTTAAATGCAGCATGAACACTAAAAGGGGGAAAATGGAGACAATTTGCTATACAGAGGAACCTCCCATGCTCATGGATAGATAGGATCAAGATAATGAAAATGGCCATCCTGCCAAAAGCAATATACAGATTCAATGCAATTCCTATCAAAATACCACCACAATTCTTTATAGACCTGGAAAAAGCAATTCTCAACTTCATATGGAATAACAAAAAACCCAGAATATCTAAATCAATCCTGTACAATAAAAAAAAAAAA
>CAJQZJ010025337.1:0-10799 GCA_907164525.1 Lophiomys imhausi | reverse complement strand
GAACACAGAATCTGAACCATGGCTCAGCTTAGCTTTTGGACTTCCTTATTTGGCAGCTTGGGTGGACTGCAATCTCCTTTTAGTGTTGAGACCTTTGGTTTTTACAGCTTCAGTTGGGTGGACTGCAATCTCCTCTTAGTGTTGAGACCTTTTGTTTTTTTACAGCTTCACTTGGGTTATCCGGCACTTAGCAAGACTGACTCCACTGAGCAGCTCCATTGAACCTGGTATACGAGCTCAGTCCAAAACAGGGGCCTTGCCTCCCAAAGGCTTTGCTGAATCACTTCTCCCTCTGGACACACTCTCTCCCCAAACAGGGCATCACCACGACTCCCAGCATCAGTTTAAGGTTTGCCACCTCAAATCCTCAATGACTTTTGGTGGCTTTTAGTCAACTGAAAAGTTGCAATAGATAGGATACATCAGACAGGATGAAGGAAGTGTAGATCTCCATTAATGGCATATGGGAAATATTTTTTCTATATAGCCTTTCTCCTATAAGCCTGAACTTCTTTTTAAAAAGAAAGGTTAAGAATAGTCTGGCAAATTGATAAGTAGTGGGCTAAATAATTTCTGGTCAATATGACCCTAATCCCACTCAGAGAGGCTGAAACCAGTTGGATATTTGTAGGAAGAATAAGGTCTGCCATTGAGCAGAAACAAAGCCTGCTGTAAAATAGCACATGCATGGCTGGGCTTCCACGTGCAGCTGACCTGAGAGACCTGCCTGGAGATTGATGACACCACACCAGGTAGTTAGACAGGAGCCAATGAGGAAGAGCAGCAGCAGCCTGCAATTGGGGAGCCAATGGGACTCTGGGTAGAGGTTATAAAGGGAACCCCGTCTTTTGGAAATAAATGAGTCTGCTTTTGCATCTTACCGGACTCCCAGAATCTGGGTCTTAATTCTGTGCCAGCTCATCCCCGCCCCCAAGAGTCCTGGGTATGGGCCCCGACAACAGATATTCTTCCATATTTATGTACACAAAGGTAACCCATAAAGGGAGCTGCAACAGTGACCTGTCTTGGTGCTCTGACAGAATCACCTGACAAAAGCAGCTTAAGGGATTGGAAAGTTTGTTTTGGCTTATGGTTCAAGGGTACATAGTCCACTGGGCATGGAAACCATGGTGGCAGGCTGGTCATTGCATCTAGGCAGGAAGGAGAGAGAGATGCGTGCTGCTGTTCAGTTGTTCCTCCCTTCAACCAGTCTGGCATCCTAGCCCATGGCCTGATGTTGTCCACATTCATGGTTAATCCCCCCACTTAATAGTCTAGATAACCCTTCACAGAAACACCCAGAATTTTGTTTCTGTGGTGGCTCTAAACTTTAGCAGGTTGATAAGATTAATCATCTTAGATCTGATGACTTTCAAGCAAGAATCAAGTGGATCAGTTAATGTATTCATTTAGTCTCTTAGTCAGACAAGGGCTGCTGGAATAAAAGACCATAAACTGTGGCTTATAAATAATAGAAATTTATCTCTCAGGTTCCATGGGTTGGAAGTCCAAGGACAGGTGCCTACAGTATGGGGTAGCCTTGTGTGGGGTAACCTGGTCTATGTTTCACAGATGACACCTTTTCTTTGAATTTTATACCATAGGCAGTATTTATTTTTTATTTTTATTTTTGGTCATTGTCATTTATTGTACATGTTGATAAGTGTCTGAGAACCAGGGTCTCCCAGAGTGAGTCTGTTTGCAGTTTTAGGGTTGTTTTGCTGTTTTCTTTTTTGCATCAAACAGGTTCTTCCAAGAACCTGTTCCCAAGGAAGGCAAAAACAAATCCTCAGTGAAGTGAAAAAGAAGAAACAAGGTTAAAAACTCACCAGGCACAAAACACACCAAACACTCATCCCATTTAATTTCCTGTTACATGCACCAGGGAAACCAAGAACATCAGGTCTCAGGGCAGCAACGCTGTGAGGTTCTAGCTCAGGTCCCCTCTTTGTGACATATCATGCACACGTACCCACACACACATTGATCCAGGCAGAAATCACATGCATGCACAAGTGGGGAGAGAACCGCTGGCTGGGATGGGAGGAAGAGCTGGCAAAGGATATGCCAGCACCTGCGTATTGGAGACCCAGATAACCCTTCTGTTGCCAGCTGAAGAAGAGTACAGATTAAAACAAAAGCAGGACACAGGAAAGAGGAGAATGTTCAGACAAGAGGATGGACAGATGAAGAGGGAAAGATGAAGTGGAACTTGGGGAAAGCAGCCTCAAAGAGGGAGGTCTTTCTTTATTGGGAACACAGATGGGCAGAGGGTCTGTGACTCTGGTAATGTAGTGAGGCTGAAGGAATGAATATACCACAGCATCACCTCTATATCCTGTGCCCTCTCCCCACACCTAGGGAAAGCACAAACACCCACCCTCTAGCTCTGCCCATTAACACTCTTTAGGACTGTCTCCAGTGCCCAAAAAAGAAATGATAACCCCACCCTGCCTCAACACACATTCAAAGTTAGGTCCAGTATAGGCCAAAGAGAGGGCTTCAGTAACTCTTCTTGGTGGATCCAAAGCCAGAGAAACCCATCACATCCGCCATCTCATCGTCCTCCTCAAATGTCAAGTCTTGCTCGGCCCTCCTTTTCTTCTCCTTCTGTTTCTCTTTCTTGTATGCTTTTGCCTTTTCCTCCTCTTCTCTGAGCTCCTTCATCCTTTCCTCAAAGTCATAATCTTTCTGCTTCTCTTCCATCTTCTTTCTGTTGACCTCAAAACGTTTTTTTTACCTGATCCAGAGTAGACCGTTCACGTGCATGGACATACCAAGGTTTCGCTGATGTTTCTTTCCATTAATGTGATCCAGGAAGTTGATGGAGTCCTTCACCACACAGTCGCACACATTGCAATGGTAGCCTCCCATTTCAGACTGGGGTCGTCTTGGTAATAACAATTGTCTTCCCAAGCTTGGACTCCAAGTCCACCTTGTAATATGCCTTAGGAGCTCCCACATGACTGGCTGTACTGGTTTTCCATCCTTCTTTTCTCTTTCTTCTGTGAGTCTCTTCTCAGCAAGCTTCTCGTATTCATCTTTGTTCCACTTTCGGCGAAAGTCCAAGTTTTTAGTTCTGCTGCCCGATGCCATCTTCCCATAGGCAGTATTAAAAAAAAAAAAGCAGCAATTGGGGCCTGGAAAGCTAGCTTGGAGCATGGACTCCTCTTTCAGAGAATCCGGTTCCCAGCCCGGCATGGTGGCCCATGCCTTTAATCCCAGCACTCAGGAGGCAGAGGCAGACAGATTTCTGTGAATTCGAGGCCAGCCTGGTGTACAAAGTGAGTCCAGGACAGTCAGAGATACACAAAGAAACACTGACTCAAAAAACAAACAAAAAGAATCCAGTTCCCAGTATCCATGTTGGACCACTCACAACCGCCCAAAACTCTAGCTCTGGGAGATCCATTGCCCTCTGCTGGATCCCATCAGCACTGTATCCACACATGCACATTCCCACACAAAGACTTATGCACACAATTTTAAAAGCAGATCTTCAAAAGTACTGCTTCTGTTTATGAGGCCTCTACTCTCAGAGCCAAATCACCTCTCAGTGACCCTACTCACCTAATGCCATGAACTGGAGGGCTAGGATTGGGATGTGTGTGTGTGCCCTGCAGAGTGAGGAATGAATTTTTTAACCTTGAACTTTGAAGAAACACCAACGTTCAGATTGTAGCACAATCCTACCCTGCCGATAGAAAAACATTACTGTGCAACCTAAAAAACATTTCTATTTAAGGTTGCCATACAAGTTACTTTGCTTTTGCTCTGATAAGACATCATGACCAAACGCAGCTTAGAGAAGAAAGGAATTGTTTTGACTTATGATTCCAGGGGATCCATTGCCCTCTACTGGATTCCTGGCATGGCTGGTGGCATGAGCTGGAAGCTGGCTGATCCCAGTTTCTTCCACAGACAGGAAGCAGAGAAGATGAACAAAAGAATATATATATATATATATATATATATATATGTATGTATATATATATATACTCTCACAGCCCATCTCCAGTATCGTACTTCCTCCAGCAAGGCTGGAGATTCTAAAGATTCCATAAGCTTCCCAAATAGCACCTCCAGCTGGGGACCAAGTGCTCATATGCCAGAATCTATGAGAGGACATTATTCATTCAAACCATTACAAGTCGGATTAATTTAATATAGAAATTCTTTTATCTACAGAAATTCTGGTGCTGGCCGTGATAGCACACACTTTTAATCCCAGCACTTGGGAGGCAGAGGCAGGCAGATCTCTGTCAGTTCAAGGCCAGCCTGGTCTACAGAGTGAGTACAGGACAGCCAAGATACACAGAGAAACCCTGTCTTGAAAAACAAAAACAAAACAAAACAAAAACAACAAAAAAGGAAATTCTGGTACACAATATAATATTAAACTTATTTAAGAAACTAGGGAGATGGCTTACCTGTAAAAAGCTTCATATATAAGCATGAGTATAGACATACGAGCAGGCAAAAACAAACCACCTATACATATAAAATGGTAACGAAAAGTAAAATTTAAAATCACAATATTTGGCTGGGCAATGATGGTGGACGCCTTTAATCCTAGCACTTGGGAGGTAGAGACAGGCAGATTTCTGAGTTCTAGGCCAGTCTGGTCTACAGAGTGAGTTGCAAGACAGCCAGGGCTACACAGAGAAACCCTATCTTGAAAAAAAACAAATCCCAATATTTGGATCCAGAAGTCTTAATATGTAGCTCTAGCTGGTCTGGAACTTGATGTGTAGACTAGGCTGGTTCCCAAGTCAGAGATCCACCCGCCTCTGCCTCCGGAGTTCCAGGAGTAAATGGGTACACAGCCACATCTGGCAACAAGGGGAAACTGGGTCTCATCACCTATTATCCCTGGGGTTGGAAGTTTAAGGTCATCTTGGATACACAGTGAGATAGTGGGAAGCCTGGGCTAGAGAAAATAAAAATCCTGTCTTAAAAAGCTGAACTAAAACAAAACTCAAGTGTAATGCATATATAACAAGGTAGGGAAAGACTTAGAAAATAGGTCCTTTTTTTTTGAAAAATAATAGACTATACTTTCAGAACATACTAAGTTTATAGAATATTGAGCTGAAAGGACAGATAGTAACTATGAACTGTATGCCTTCCACAGTTTTCACATTGCATTAGTGTGGTAATGAGCCGGCTGTCAACAAAGCATTATAAAATACATGACTCATATTGGATTCACATTTTCTGTTGTACATTGAGTCAGTATTGACATGCATCCTATAAAACGAATCCCGCCAAAGAAACAGAGGCGATTAACATTAATGAATGCAAGTGTATCTGACTTTGCATTAAGATGCCCTAGTTTAATTTTTTTGTCATTGTGTTTACAATGTTTTTAAATAAAATGACTTCATCTAAAGAAAGAACCTAATGAAGAATAAACTAGAGCAACTCTGCTTATTTTTCACTCTCCACACACAAAAGATGAAAGCCGTTTTCCTTACTAACACTCATAGTCAAAGGATGCACATTAGAAAGCCCTTTAAACACACCGGGGCTGAGGAAAATCTGAAAATATTGACTTTTGTGAGGCGCGCGCACTTGGGCTCAGCAGGAGGCCGGCTCTCGGAGATTTCTCCTTAACAACTTGACAGCATTTGGGCAGCAGGCTGGAGCAGGCAGTGAAGTCTCCAAGAAGTCCTGACAAACAAGTCAGATAAAGGTCCTCTTCCTAGGGAAAACGCTGGCTCCCTGCAGTCTGAAGTTCCCACGGAAGCCTGAATTCTCAACCGTGTGGCTGTGGCTCAGACAGTGAAGGCAGCAGGGGATGGATCTGGGTTTCTAGAAGCTCATGAATATCAACTGCAGAGGTCATCACCAGCCATGCAGGTGCACTTTCCTGTTTGCTCTTTTTATAAAACAAATCAGAGTGGAAGAGAAAGGAAGGGTGGAGGCATGACAAACGCATCTTAAATCTAATAGAAAGCCTTCATAGTACAAACGAGAGAGTTCCCCACTGCTGCCTGTTCTGTGCTTTTCTGACACTTAAATAATAATAGTAGAACACCATTCTCTTAAATTAAAAAAACAAAACAAAAAACCCAAATACAGATCTTGTTGGGGTTGGTGAGATGACTTTGGTACCTGACTTTGGTACCCAGAGTCCACATGAAGGTAGAAGGGCTGGTCCCCAAAAGTTGCCTTCTGTTCTCCACAAGTGCTCTGTTGCATCCCTAATCTCTTTCTCACCCCTGCTGTCTCGCTCACACTACGTAAATTAAAAATAAAGAAATTAAAATACATACTTTTATGTTGTAAAATATTATATCATGATATTGAGTATTTTGAAAATGTAATAATTGAACTGAGATAAATGACTAGCTAAAAGGTGATTTTAGAAACCAGAGGAGGGCTGGAGAGATGGCTCAGTTGCTTATGGCTAGGCTCACAACCAAAAACCAGAGGGTAAAAACACAAAACAAAACAAATGTAACATACCAGAGAACTAGATAGGACAAAAATAATGAATTGTTTTTGTTTTCTGCCTTGAGTATAAATGGAATTTTAATGGGTGAGCAAAGAACCTAAGGCGGTAGAGTTTCTTTTTAAATTAAAAAAAAAAAACTGTATGTGTATGAGTGTTCAGCGTGTGTGCATATCTGTGCCCCACATGGCTTGAGTGCCCAGAGAGGCCAGAAGAACCTGTGAGATTCCCTAGAACTGGAGGAACAGGAATTGAACTCAGGTGCTCTGCGAGGACACATTCTCTTACCCACTGAGCCATCTCTCCATCCCTTAGAGCTCTTGTTTTAATTAATTCAAGCAGGACAAGGATTTATCACAAGGGGAGTTTTTAACTTTGACTAGACACATCTCTTCAAAGCTAAGAAATACATAGCCCATCATCTTTATTCCTGGTAGGGTCTATGTAAAATCCATTTCGAAAACTTACAATTATTAGCTTTGAGTGTGCTGAACAGATGAGCTGTAGAGCTGATTGCCAGGGAATTGGTTTTACTGGAAATGCTAGCTTCTTTTTTTTTTTAAACAAATGTTTGCATCTAGAGAGGTAGTAGTGATATGAGGGGAAAGTAAGGAAGCTGCCCCCTGAAAGTGAGAGCAGCTTTCTCACTTGGGGTAAACATAATTCAGGGTGCTTGAGTCCCGGACACTTAACAGCTACCACAGTAACCATAGGCAAGGATAGTGGCTTCCAGATCTTTTATCTCCTGAACTGGAATGAATTTCACAGATAAGGAGCTGGGTGAGTTTAGAAACAAATTTATTATGGGTTTACAGATGAGAGTTTATGAGATAGGAAGCAGTGGGTCTCCTGTACAACAGGAGTGGGTCCAAAAGATGGGTTGCCATTAACTGCTAGTCACAGGAGCTGTTTGTAGGCATGGAGAGGTGAGCTGATCGGTCCAGCTGACTTACGCATGAGGTGTCCATGTACTGTTTGGGTCAAAACCTCACATTCTTGTCAGGAGCCAAATGCTCTTGAGGCTCCTTCCTTCATGTCCATCTGCTATTCTTAGGCCCTTAACATACAGTGTTCAAGCATTGTCAGAAGCTCTCTGTGGTTCTATAAACATGTAAGCTTCCTAAAAAGCTATCTGGCAAGTTGCACCTCAGAGTAGCTTCTTGCTAACACCCAGCTTTTCCTGTCTTCTGTTATTATGAACATGGAGTGAAGATTCCCTCATTGCTAATTGCCACTCTTCTTGTTTGGCCAGACTTCACACAGAGTCCTATAAAGGTAATATTATTATTCCTGATAAGAGTTTTACAAACTGCCTGACTCAGTCCAAACAACTGTAGAAGTTAAAGAAGCTAGATAGTTGATAGAAAACATACAGCTGTAAGTAGTAAATCCTCCTCCCAAACATTGTGTATCTCATTAGGAGACAGGCCTGAAACAGATTTATGACCTCAGATAAGCTTTCACTCTAGAGGTGATAAGACCAAACTCCAGGTGTGGCATAAGACCAATTAAGGACCCTATACTCCCCATAAACTCAAGAGATAATGAGGTTACCAAGGAAAGCCTAAATTTAGTACAAATCTTTATGACAAAATACACAAACTGTTTTGTTGTAATTCCTTTTACCTTGTCAGGTTTGACGTAATATACTGTCCTCTTAAACTTAACTTGTATATAGAAAAGCAACGCTTAACTGAGTGTCGAAATATGTGATTGATAAGTGCCCTCCTATTGGATTGATTTTTCTTGTCCTTGTGGTAAATGCCTTTGAACCATGAGAAAATTCTTCCTTTGATGTAGAGAGCCCTTGCTTAGGGTATAAAAAGAATGGTCACTACATTAAAATTGTCGTTGCATCCTAGCTTCATCCATTTCTTCCTCCTGGTGTGAGTGTGTGTGAGAGAGTCCCTCTGTTCTCATCCCCCTCTTTTATTATTCCCATAAACTTATGAAGCAGGTGTTATGCTCAGACTCCCAACACTAGATTCTTAGCAAAGCCAGCCAAGGAGTAATCTAGCCTGCTGAACTCCCAGCAGCTAGCCTGTTGGCTAGCAGCTAGCACGCGTTAGCATTAATTTACAGCACAAAGGGCTGTGTCTACAACTCTGTGATTTCTTATGGTCTTAAGCAGCTTTTAGATAGCAAACAAGGGGGTCGCTTTAAGCTTCTCCATGCACTTTGCAGAGAGGCCTCCCTGAGCCATAGAGATTAGATCATTTTTCCCTTTCTCCTTTCCCTTTTCTAAACTAACCAGCATTATCAGCTACCTCTTGCAATTCCTGAATTTAGAAGGTTTCTGAAAGAAAGACGTCAGTCTCTGAGAGTTGTGACTGACCCCTGTCGCTGACTACATACTCTCAGTGGTTTTGTGGATGTCAAAGGCTGGTCCTTGACACACTCTCATGTGTGTGTGCTCTAGTTGTGGAAGAAGATAACAAGAAACATACCAGGAACCAGCCCCTCAAACCCTTTTGGCATTTCTAGCTTTTGGCCAGAATAGAACCTAGGACATTTCCAGTTGCTGGCCAGGGACAAGAATCAGAACTGCTCATTTTTGAGGTCCCTATACCTAAAACTGCCTGACTGGTTTCTACCTACTGTTCTCAGTAGTTACTACTTAAGTCTGTTCCTCTCCATGTTTCTTTATGCCCCTGGTATATTCCCTTTCTTCTCTCTCTCTTTTTTGATTAAAAAAATTTTTTTATTGTCAGAGTAGGAGAGGCCTCATTCAAGATTGGAGTGTGACTAGCCATTTATGTGTAAAATCATTTCTTTCTTTTTTCCTTTTTTGTGAGTTTCACATTATGCACCCTGATCCCACTCATCTCCCACCTCCCTCAGGCCCACCCTGCACCCTTGCATCCTCTCCCAAAAGATCCCGTTCCTCCCTTGATCCCAATGATGTTTTATTTCTTACTTCCAATGGCCCAGGTACACCAGAGAGAACTGCAGATTCAGCAGATTACCAAATGGAGAGGCTCCTGTTCTCATAAAGGAGAGAATTCATGATTATAAAGTAGGTCGTTCAGAACAATTCTCTGAGGCTTACAGACATTTTTCCTCAGTAGTCATGGGCTGACTCAAAACTAAATCACCTCAAATCTTTCCCTGAAGCTTGGGTAAACATATCTATTATGGGGAGATGAGCACAGTATCATGAAACCAAAAGCAAAACAACTCTGGGGCATAGTTACTTACAGGTGATTGACAGTGCTCAATGATGCCCTTGCTTGGCTTTGCCTCTGAAGACGAGAGTATCACCAGTCATCCCATCCTTCAGAAGAGGCTGCTGCTGGCTGCTACTGCATGACCCTTGCCCCATATTTGTTAATTCCTGGTTTGCAGGGCCTGTGACAGAGACTCCATCCCAGACCTTTGAGTATCTGTATACCTATATTACAGTTGCTGATAATTTTTGCTAATGAGTATCCTTGAGTATCTATGGGAGTAACTTATTTATTTATTTATTTATTCAGCACTGCAAACTGAACTTAAGCTAATCAAACATGCCTGCTGAGCTACCCCTTCAGATTAAATATATGTATATTTATTTAAAGATAGCAAATGCATTAAAAATCTGCTCCTGGGTGTCCCAGCAGCTTTACTTATAAGTGTCCCAAATTGGAAGGACAAATGAATGAGCACAGTTGTGGCCTAGCCAGACAGATACCATTCAGTATGAAAAAAGAAATGTGTAATTGAGCCAGAGACCAACAGTAGTTCATCACTGTGGGACCCAGATGGGGAACTGGCCTGTGGCAACCACTGGTCCAGCACCAGGTCAGCACCAGATGGGCTCCTGGAACTAGGGGTTGGGCAAGGGACTGGAGGAATCCTGTCTGGCCCTGGATATAGGTGCTGTGGGTGGGCCAGCCCTTAGGGAGTGAGTGTGGGAGAGTCTGTTTTGTGGTGGTGTTGGCTAGGGAGAGATCCCTTCCCCCTCCCTTTTATCCCTCACCACCAGTGTCAGACAGGAGATCTGGCCCTGCCCCTCACATGTTGCAGCCCAGAGGTCTGCTAGGCAGTGGAAGACTTCGGTATGGGCTTGGAATAGTATATGCCTGTCCCTGTTTGTCAAAATGCAGATACTGGGCAATAATTATTACAGGCAAACACCACCATCATCTAGCTATTATGGTTTCTTTTGTTTTTGAAACAGGGTCTCACTCTGTAGCCTTGGCTCACCTGGAATTTGCTGTGTATATCAAGCTGGCTTCAAACTCGTACAGATCCCGCTGTCTACATTGTAGGGGTTAGATAAATTAGATTTAGAAAATATATAGGAGTTTCTGATGCTGTCTCTTAATTCGGGGCCTGAAGAGCATTATCAGCATGAAGTCAG
>CAJQZJ010025336.1:0-10546 GCA_907164525.1 Lophiomys imhausi | reverse complement strand
TTTGAGACAGGGTTTCTCTGTGTAACAGCCCTGGCTGTCCTGGACTCGCTTTGTAGACCAGGCTGGCCTCGAACTCACAGAGATCCGCCTGCGTCTGCCTCCCGAGTGCTGGGACTAAAGGCGTGCGCCACCACCGCCCGGCTCAGATAAATGTTCTTAAATAGTGACATTTTATACAAATAACTGTATGTAAAGATAAATATATTTAAACATTTGCAGTAAATGTGACACCATTTTTTAGCAATTAATTAACATTTATAATACATAACAGATTACTGTATCAATTTCCTCTTTTGTCTAATAAAATGATATTTTTAAAAGTATATACAGTAATAATCAATATAAAACAATAAGGAAAACCATATATAAAAGTTACATACATAATATTTAGCCTATTTGTATCAGGTAACCTTGAAGAAAAAAAAACATCTATCTTGGTGTGTCTAAAGTTCTGAATCTATATATTTTCTAACATATCCTATATATGTAAACCTAAAGATTTTATTTAAATTCAGAAATATCCTTTTGAATCCTAAACAACTCAAGTTAAATTGAAAATTTATATTTATTATGTCTTCAACCCCATCAAAGACTTAAGGGATAAAGTTCTTTTTTTTTTTTAAATACTTTATTTATTTTTCTTCAAGTTACATCTCAGTCACAAACCCCTCCCTATTCCCCCTTCCTATCCCACCCTTCCACCCTCTTTCCCCCAGAAGTTTCCCCTTTCAGTCCAACAGATGGTTCCTTCTCTTACAACAGTAAGTATTATACAAAACAACAGATATAAGTATGCCACATTTATGAGAGTTAAATGGCCCAATATACCTTCCCAATGTCCAGTTTATACATATTTGGCCCCTGACTTTAACATTCTACTATCTAACCATCTCCATGAGTTTAAAGGTCTATATCTGACTCAACATTCATACTAACTTGCAACACACTTTTAAGAGTACCTTCTTAGATCTATAACACCCTCTTGATTCCTAAACAACTCAAAATTTAACTATGAGACTCTAGCTGTCTATTCTTCAACCACCTCAGAGACCTGAGAGGGATAAATATAACTGCTTATATAGGAAGTGCAGGGCCTGCAGCTTCCAAAACTAAGAAAGGACATACCAATGACTGCCTGGACAGTACCCATTTTCTCTCCATACATTCCTGCATCAGTCTTCAGCCTTTGGGTCCTGTTTCTCTGACAGACATTTGTTGTAGAGCAGGGATTATGAAGGACTTACCTACCCTGTCTTGGCAGAGTTAGGCTGTCGACTTCCCTGCTACCAAGTTTTGTCCTTTTTGGACAGCAGTCTGTCTGCAGTTGGTGCAAGGGGTTTTTTCATGCCAAGAGATAGGCTTGCCACTAATTCAACCATCTTACAGTGGAGGTTCTTTGATGCTTATCTTCTACTTGGAGTAGAATAGGGGGTGCTGTCAGGCGCTGATATGTCTCGATATAAAAAAAAAGAAAATCTTAATTTAAGATAACATCTTTAAATGCCATATTCTGCAGATCTCGGGGTTTTTGAAGATGCCCTATCCATCTCTTGTATTTAGATAAGCAAATGTTGCTTGTCTCTTACAACTTGATTACTGGGTACTTTAGAGAATATCTGTGATAGACTGTCAAGGTAGCTAACAAAGTGACATGTTTGCATGACTAGGAGTTTGTTTTACTTAACTATCCTAGACCGTTTTAGACGGTTGGTATCAAAAGGCCAGAGCTTCACATTTTATTTTTAAGTATCTCTAGGTATGATACCTTTAGGAAGCATTACCTTTAATTTTGTATCAATATACAAAGATCTATTCAATTGTGGTTAAATATACTCTTAATTATGTATCAATATATAAAGATCAATGCCTATGTAGCCAAATACAATCTTAATATTGCATCCATATACAAGGGTCAATACCATTGTGGCCAACTATAATCTTAATTTTGTATCAATATACAAAGATCAATACCGATGTAATCCAATACAATCTTATTTTTGCACAATAAACAATGGTCAATACCACTTTAGTCAAATAAACTACTAATTTTGTATCAATATACAAAGGTATAAGGGCATATTCAGTAATCTGCCCCTTCTTCTTGGACCTTCCTGTGCTATGTCTATATCTCATTTTTCTCAAGCCTATGCACTCCTACATAGGAGAGGAAGAAGGATACAGAAAAGGAAAAGTAGGAAGTCCCTGGGGCTAACCTCCAAAACCCATTAAACAGGACCATTTATCAGCTTGTAATATCTTCCCCTAAATATCAGAGTTTTCAGTTATCCTTCAAAAAACCAAAAAGAAGGGCGGAAAAACACCTTCCCCACCCTCTGGGCATGGGATGTCGCTCTCTCAAAGTGACTTCCTGCTGATTTGGGTCGTAGTAGACCTGTTTGGGGCCTGAACCCAAATGGAAAAAATGGTTAAAAATGTTAGTACACTCCTTTTATGTTCAGTCCTTCTGTTCTCAGCTGTTTAGATGACCTAAGGGGTTTGTAGGGAGAAGCTGATCTTGCAGGCTTCACTGAGGTTCCTGCCGGGGCATTGTGTAGAGCTGAACGGTCCCAGCGACATTGGATTGCCGTGGTGGTTGCAGGCCCCCGATGGAGACAGCTATTGAAGAAGTCTGCCAGGCAGAATCAACTGGGTCACTCATCCTCCTTGGTGCCTGATTCTGCTCTCTGCTGAGGTTTCCGCTGTCCAGCCGTCCCCGGGCTCCCCTAATGGACGCTTTGATTCTCCTGAAAAGATAAAAACAGAGCCCTGCCCCAATCCCAACCCTGGGACAATTGCCCTCTTTTTTTTTGTGGGGGGGGGGGCTAGGTAGTACCTCTCCTGAAGCAAATTTGGCCTTCTGACAACATACAAAGCGTTATCTTTCAATCCGGGTTAAAGAAGAAATCATTCTGTCACCTTGGAGCTAAACCAGCTCTAGTGTATATATTTTGAGATCCCAAAGGACAATCTGCCTGCATCGAGAAGGCCTTTTGTAAGTAACCTCCAAACCTAGGTCCCTCCAAATCCCATGTGTGTGTCTCTGAACTCTAATTATTGGGATCAGGGACCTGTGTTTCCCATCTGAAGGGATCAAAGATGTGTTCCACCACTCCTGGATCAAAGTCTTTCTCTATTTAGAGTTTTCCCTGCATCAGGCTGACCCTGAGCTCCGGGATCTGCCCGTTTCTGTCTCCAGTGTGCTGGGAGCTGGGACCAAGGGTGTACTCTTCTTGAATGGTGGGACCAAGAGTATGCACCCTCACCACCCCGCTCCGTATGACTCCAGAATACATAAGACCATCAACTCTACGGTGCTCCCCCCGTCTCCGCTGAAGTCAAAGGCATGGGCCAATACCACAATTCTCTTGTATTTTACCTTAGCTCCATGTCTTCTCGACACCTGGAGGTCTGCAAAACCAGGCCGAATGGCTGTATCTTCTATTCCATTCACAGTGTTTCAGCCCTGCCACATGCCTTTTTTTTTTTTTTTTAGTTAATAAATTTATTTATTTGTTGCTTCAGGTTACATCCTTATCATATTGTCCTCTTTTCCCGCTTCCCATCCCCACCCTCCCATGCTCTACCCCCTGACCCTTCCGTCTTGTTCCTCTGGGGTGGAGTGTCCCTGCCTAACAGTCCCTCACCACAGATCAGGAGTCATATGATGGCCAAGAGCCTCTTCATTCTTCGGGGGCCTACGAGGCAGTACTGCCAGTGAATGGTGTCTCATTGCTACTGGGAGAATACTAAAAAAAAGACCAACAAACACACAAACCCACAAAAACAAAGAATATCCACAAAAAAAGAGAGGAAAAAGAGAAGGAAAAAGGAAAAAGAAAAAAGAAAAAAAGAAGGAAAAAGAAAAAGATAAAAAAAAATTATGTCCATGTTCCTTTTGGTGTGTTGGTTGTAGTACAGATATCCTGTACGATATAGTTAAAATCCTACTATAAGTGAATAGATGCCATGTGCATCCTTCTGAGACTGGGTTAGCTCACTCAGGATGATCTCCTCTAGATCCATCCATTTGGTTGCAAATTGCATGATTTCATTGTTTCTTATAGCTGAGTAATATTCCATTGTATAGATGTACCACAATTTTTTAATCCATTCTTCAGTTGAGGGACATCTGGGTTGTTTCCAATTTCTAGCTATTACAAATAAGGCTGCTATGAACATAGATGAGGAGACTTCCCTATGTCTCCATGAGAGGTCCTTTGGGTGTATACCCAGAAGTGGTATGGCTGGGTCCTGAGGCAAGGTTATTCCTAGATTTCTAAGATATCGCCAGACAGACCTCCATAGTGGTTGCACAAGCCTGCACTCCCACCAGCAATGGAGTAGGGTTCCCCTTTCTCCACACCCTCACCAGCATGCGCTATCATTTGAGCTCTTTATCTTAGCCATTCTAACAGGTGTTAGGTGGAATCTCAGGGTCGTCTTGAGTTGCATTTCTCTGATGATTAAGGATGTTGAACATTTCTTCAGGTGTCTCTCAGCCCTTAGGGATTCCTCCTTTGTGAATTCTCTATTTAGCTCCATCTCCCATTTTTTGATTGGATTGTTTGGTTTCTTGGCTTTTAGTTTCTTGAGTTCTTTGTAGATTTTAGATAATAGCCCTCTATCAGATGTGGGGTGGGTGAAGATTTTCTCCCAGTCTGTTGGTTGCCGTTTTGTTTGAATGACAGTGTCCTTTGCCTTACAGAAGCTTTTCAGTTTCATGAGGTCCCATTTATTGATTGTTGATCTCAGGTCCTGAGCTGTTGGTGTTCTGTTCAGGAAGTTGTCACCTGTGCCAATGAGTTCGAGGGTTTCTCCTACTTTTTTTTCTAGTGTCTTTAGTGTGGCCGGCCTTATGTTAAGGTCTTTGATCCACTTGGAATTAAGTTTTGTACAAGGTGATAGGTATGGGTCTAATTTCATTTTTTTGCAAGTGGACATCCAGTTGGACCAGCACCATTTGTTGAAGATGCTGTCCTTCTTCTATTGTGCGGTTTTGGCTTCTTTGTCAAAGATTAGTTGGCCATAGGTGTGTGGGTCCATGTTTGGGTCTTCAATTCGATTCCATTGATCCACTGGTCTGTTTCTATACCAGTACCATGCTGTTTTTATTACTTTTGCTCTGTAGTACAGCTTGAAATCTGGGATGATGATACCTCCAGATGTTTTTTCATTGTGCAGGATTGATTTAGCTATTCTGGGCTTTTTGTTGTTCCATATGAAGTTGAGAATAGCTTTTTCCAGGTCTATAATGAATTTTGTTGGTATTTTGATAGGAATTGCATTAAATCTATATATTGCTTTTGGTAGGATAGCCATTTTTATTATGTTGATCTTACCTATCCATGAGCATGGGAGATCTTTCCATCTTCTAAAGGCCTCTTCCATTTCTTTCATCTGGGGCTTGAAGTTCTTGTTATATAGGTCCTTTACATGCTTGGTTAGAGTTACCCCCAGGTATTTCATGTTGCTTGTGGCTATTGTGAAGGGGGTTGTTTCCCTTATTTCTTTCTCGGTATATTTGTTTGTTGTATAAAGAAGGGCTTCTGATTTTTTTGAGTTAATTTTGTATCCAGCCACCTTGGTGAAGTTGTTTATCACCTATAAGAGTTCTTTGGTGGAGTTTTTGGGGTCACTTATGTATACTAACATATCATCTGCGAATAGGGATAATTTGACTTCTTCATTTCCAATTTTTATCCCTTTGATCTCCTTTAGTTGTCTTATTTCTCTAGCAAGGACTTCAAGTACTATATTGAAGAGATATGGTGAAAGTGGACATCCTTGTCTTGTCCCTGAGTTTAGAGGAATTGCTTCAAGCTTCTCTCCATTTAATTTGATGTTGGCTACTGGCTTGCTGTATATTGCCTTTATTATTTCTAGGTATGGTCCTTGTATGCCCGTTCTCTCCAGAACTTTTAGCATGAAGGGGTGTTGGATTTTGTCAAATGCTTTTTCTGCATCTAGCGAAATTATCATGTGGTTTTTTTCTTTCATCTTGTTTATGTGGTGAATTACATTGATAGACTTTTGTATATTGAACCATCCCTGCATTCCAGGGATGAAGCCTACTTGATCATGGTGTATGATCCTTTTGATGTGTTCTTGAATTCGGTTTGCTAGTATTTTATTAAGTATTTTTGCATCTATGTTCATGAGGGAGATTGGTCTGAAGTTCTCTTTCTTTGTTGAGTCTTTGTGTGGTTCAGGAATCAGAATGACAGTGGCCTCATAGAATGAGTTTGGCAGTGTTCTTTCTGTTTCTATGTGGTGGAAGAGTTTGAAAAGTAATGGTGTTAGTTCCTCTTAGAAGGTCCTGTAGAATTCCGTGCTAAAGCCATCTGGCCCTGGGCTTTTTTTGGTTGGGAGATTATTAATGACTGTTTCTATTTCCTTGGGTGTTATTGGGCTGTTTAACCTGTTAATCTGATTTTGATTTAGTTTTGGTAGGTGGAATTTATCGAGGAAATTGTCCATTTCGCTTAGGTTTTCAAATTTAGTGGAATATAGATTTTTAAAGTAATGCCCGAATACTTTCTGGATCTCCTCAATGTCTGTTGTTATTTCTCCCTTTTCATTTCTGATTTTGTTGATTTGGGTTCTTTCCCTTTGCCTTTTAGTTAATTTGGCTAAGGGTCTGTCTATTTTGTTTATTTTCTCAAAGAACCAACTCTTGGTTTCATTGATTCTTTGTATAGTTCTTTTTGATTCTAAGTTGTTGATTTCAGCCCTAAGTTTGATGATTTCCTGCCTTCTGCTCTTCTTGGGAGTGTTTGTTTCTTTTTTTTTCCAATTCACCCAGCTTAGATGTTAGTTCACTAATATGAGCTGTCACAATTTTCTTTTTGAAAGCACTTAGTGCTATGAACTTTCCTCGTAGCACAGCTTTCAATGTATCCCATAGGTTTGGGTATGCTGTGTCTTCATTGTCGTTGGATTTTAAGAAGTCTTTGATTTCCTTCTTTATTTCTTCCCTGACCCAGTGGTCATCCAGTAAGGCGCTGTTCAATTTCCATGTGTGTGTAGGCTTTCTGTTAATTCTTTTGCTGCTGAAGACCAGCTTTATTCCGTGGTGGTCTGATAAGATACAAGATGTTATTTCAGTTTTCTTGTATCTATTGAGACTATCCTTGTGACCAACTATGTGGTCGATTTTGGAGAAGGTTCCGTGGGGTGCTGAGAAAAAGGTGTATTCCTTTGTGTTTGGGTGAAACGTTCTGTAGATATCTGTTAGGTCCATTTGTTTCATGATCTCTGTTAGACTCAATCTTTCTCTGTTTGTCTTCTGTCTTGATGATCTGTCCATTGTTGTGAGTGTGGTGTTGAAGTCTCCCACTACTAATGTGTTGTGATCGACGTGCGCTTTAAGTTTTAGGAGTGTTTCTTTTAAGAAAGTAGGTGCCTTTGTATTTGGGGCATAGATGTTCAGTATTGAGATTTCCTCTTGATGAATATTCCCTTTAATGAGTATATAGTGCCCTTCTTTGTCTTTCTTCATTAACTTCAGTTGGAAGTCTGTTTTGTTTGATATTAGGATGGCTACTCCAGCTTGCTTCCTGGGTCCATTTGCTTGGAAAACCTTTTTCCCAGCCCTTTACTCTGAGGCAGTGTCTATCTTTCATAGTTAGATGTGTCTCTTGTATACAGCATAAGGAAGGGTCTTGCTTGCGGATCCACTCTGTAAACCTATGTCTTTTTATTGGGGAGTTGAGTCCATTGATGTTGATGGATATTAGTGACCTGGAGTTGTTATTTCCCATTAGTTTGGTATAGGTGGTGGTCCTGTGCCTCTTTTGGTTTAGTTGCTGAGCGGTTTTCTATTCCCTTTGTTTTCTTGGGTGGAGTTTCCTTCTCTGGGTTGGGATTTTCCTTCTAGGATTTTCTGTAGGGCTGGGTTTGTGGGTAGATATTGTTTAAATTTGATTTTGTCATGGAATATCTTGTTTTCTCCATCTATGTTGATAGAGAGTTTTGCTGGGTAAAGTAGTCTGGCTGGGCACCTATGATCTCTCAGGACTTGTAGTATATCTGACCAGGCCCTTCTAGCTTTTAAAGTTTCTGAGGAGAAGTCAGGTGTAATTCTGATGGGTCTGCCATTGTATGTGACTTGACCTTTTTCTCTTACAGCGTTTAATATTCTTTATTTGTTCTGTACATTTGGAGTTTCAATTATTATGTGGCGAGAGGAGTTTCTTTTCTAGTCTAATCTGTTTGGTGTTCTGTAAGCCTCTTGGATTTTTATTGGCATCTCTTTTTTCAGGTTTGGGAAGTTTTCCTTTATTATTTTGTTGAAGATATTTCCTGGACCTTGGAGTCGGGAGTCCTCTCTTTCCTCTATACCTATAATTCTTAGGTTCCGTCTTTTCATTGAGTCCTTGATTTCTTGGATGTTGTGGGTGAGAGATTTTTTTAGCCTTCTCATTTTCTTTGGATGTTGTACTGATTTCTTCCACTGAATCTTCCATGCCTGAGATCCTGTCTTCCATCTCTTGCATCCTATTGTTGATACTCACATCCGTAGTTCCTGTTCTCTTCCCTTGGTTCTCCACTTCCTCTTTTAACTCTGACTGTGTTTTCTTTATTGTTTCTATTTCTATTTTCATGTCTTGTATGGTTTTGTTCGTTTTGTACATTTCCTTCTCCAGCTTGCTTGTTTTTGTATGAAAATCCTTCATAGCCTTGTCCTTTTCCTGTTCAAGCTCTGTCACCTTGGCTTGGAGCTCTTAAATGGTGTTGTTCCTTATTTTGAGTTGTAGAATTGTGGTTTCTTTGAATTCCTTCATAGATTTAAGTTCTTCTTCAGGGACTCTATCACTTTCCATAATGCAGAATTGTCAACGTTTTCATGTGTTTCTGTTGGTGTGAGGTCATCCAAATTGGATGAGCTAGGATAATTCTGCTTTGTTGGAGTCATATTTCCTTGATTTCTATTTTTTTTTTGACCTTTGGCCATTGGGTGCCTTTAGCTGTCTGTTCTTGTCGTTTTCTGTGCTTGGATCCACAGTGGATGTTTTGGTGCAGGGGATGAGTTACTTGGCTATCTGTCGTTGCTTACAGGGGGATTTCAGGGTCACTGTGGTTTTAATCGCCTGGGGCACTGTGAGCTGGTGCAGCCTATTCCCAGGTTGTGAGTAATGGACCAGGATTGTTTCACTGCTCCCAATTCAGACTTCTCTATGTTGCACTCTGAGTTATCAGCCTGTAATTGTTCTGATGGTATGGACCTGTTTGCCCAGGCACAGATTCTGTGGGCTTTGTTTGTCGTTACAGAGGCTGACAGGGTCTGGCTCCACACCTAATATATCTGGATTTTCCAGAATACACTATGGTCCCGATTTCTGGTTTCTCACTAGGCTTCTCGCCACAGGTCTGGCCTCTGTGCCTGATTCCCTTCCTGTCTGCGCAGCCACGGGTCTCCTCCCCTGGCTGCTCGGCCGTGGGTGCACAGAGCCCCGGATCACCCGGCTGCCTGGGTGGACCTTTCGCCCCAGCAGCTCAGCCGTGGGTGCGTGGATCCCTGGCCCAGTGTGGTGAGCCGCAACCCTAAGATGGCGCCTGGCTTGATGCCAGAAAGCTCAAGCTTAGCTGTAAACAAGCCTTAGTTGGTAGCAGCTGCCTAGCCCGGTGTGCTTCCTCCTTTTGTGAGCCTATCTTGGATCGCTAGGTGGCCTGATCTGATTAGGTTTGAGTAGGCATATAAGGGCTTGGGGGAGGAGAAGCAGAGACACAAGCAGAGAAGCAGAGACACAAGCAAGGGCATTCGGAAGACTGTTTTCAAGGGACCTGAATAAACTGCTTGAGAAGAGCTTTTGCGAGTTGCGTCGTTCTTGCTGGTCGAGGTCGATGCGACAGCCCAGCCCACGCCTGACTCTCTCCCCAGTTGTCCTGCCGTGGGTTCGTGGGGATTTGTCCCTGCCAGCCGGACTCCCTCCCCAGCTGCGCTGCCATAAGTGCGCGGGATTCGGCCCCTCCCACCCACCTTTGTGTTCCCGGCTTCCCGCCGGAACCTCCCGCCCTCCGCTTCACGAGCGGCTGCGGACCACCCGCTGAGCCCCCTGTTTGTTCCTTGCTAAGAATTCCACTATCTCACAAAAATTTTTAAGTGGGTATAAGTTCTACCTGAGGTGTGGGGAGTCCAATAGGCTAGTGAACTATCGCCAAGTGGCCTCTGATTCTGCCTGCTTTGAGTTGGGGTAGATCTTACCAGGCGCCTCTCCAAATGGGAGTTCCCGAATCCTGGGTTTAGTGGCTTCCGTGTCTGCGAGAGATGGGGAGAGAGCCTTACCCTGGGACTTTTAACAGTCCCTTGGGAGCTGTGAGTGTTCCCGGGAGGGTCTAGCCCCTCCGGTTTTTGCACAGTGCCCAATAACTCTGTGGTTTTTATGGCTCTTTTTTCCCGCGTTCAAAATGCGTCAGTGTAGGTCGCCGCCATCTTCCTTCCCCCAGCAGCCTTATTTGTAATAGCTAGAAACTGGAAACAACTCAGACGTCCCTCAACCGAAGAATGGGTTAAAAAACTGTGGTACATCTACACAATGGAATATTA
>CAJQZJ010025324.1:0-10379 GCA_907164525.1 Lophiomys imhausi | reverse complement strand
GGTCAGGTAATATTTTTCCTGGAGCAAATTTGGTTTTTTGATAATATATAAAGTACTACCTTTCAATCCGGATTAAAGAAGAAATTATTTTGATATTTTGGAGCTAAACAAATCTTTAGTGTATATATTTTGAGATCTCAACAGACAATTTATTTGAATTTCAGCATGCCTTTTGTAAATAGCTTTTAAACTTAAATCCTTCCAAATCCTATGTGCCTGTCTCTACATTCTAAGTATTAGGATCAAAGACATGTGGTTCCCAACTGATGGGATTAAAAATGTGCTCTACCACCCCTGGATCAAAATTTTTCTCTACTTAGAGCTTGTTTTGTATCAGGCTGACCTTGAGCTCTGAGATCTGCCTGCTTCTGTCTCTAGTGTGTTGTGATTAAGGGTGTATTCTTCTCGAATGACGGGATTAAGGATTTGCACCATCACCACCCTGTTCCTTGTAATTCTAGAATTTATAAGACAACTAACTCTATAGTGGTCCTCCTGTCTCTGCTGGAGGTAAAGGCATGTGCTAACACCACACATTTCATGTATTTTACCTTAGCTCTAAGTTTTTTCAACTCTTGGAGGTTTGTAAAACCAGGTTGGTTTCTTGGCCTTTAATTTCTTGAGCTCTTTGTAAATTTTGGATATTAGCCCTCTGTCAGATGTGGGGTTGGTGAAGATTTTTTTCCAATCTGTAGGCTGCCATTTTGTTCGAATGACTGTGTCTTTTGTCTTACAAAAGCTTTTCAGTTTCATGAGGTACCATTTATTGATTGTTGGTCTTAGATCCTGAGCAGTTGGTGTTGTGTTCAGGAAGTTGTCACCTGTGGCAATGAATTCAAGGGTTTTCCCCACTTGCTCTTCTAACAGATTTAGTGTGTTAGGCCTTATGTTAAGGTCTTTGATCCACTTGGATTTAAGTTTTGTGCAAGGATGATGCAGTGAGTGAACAGAGCTATGTCATTGTTTTTACTGTGAGTTATCAATATTGTAAAACATTTATTTTTCAAAAAGTGACTCATGTGTCTTAAGTAAAGTGGAATCACACTGTGTCTTGGTTAGTTTACTGTCAACTAGACATAACCTAGAGTCACCTGGGAAGAGAGAGTCACAACAGAAGAACTGCCTGGATCAGACAAGTCTGTGGCCATGTCTGCAAGAGGTTGCTTTGATTGACGACTGACGTGCAAGGGCCCAGCCCATCCTAGGCAGGGGTTCTGAGCTGCATAAGAAGCCTAGTTGGTTGGGCATGATGGCACATGCCTTTAATCCCAGAACTTTGGAGGCAGAGGCAGGAGGATCTCTGTGAGTTCAAGACCAGCCAGGTCTACAAAGTGAGTCCAGGACAGCTAGGGATACAGAGAGAAACTCTGTCTCAAAAAAAAAAAAAAAAAAAAAGGAAAGAAAGAAAGAAAGCCTAGCTGAGAGCAGTGTTCCTTTGTGGGTTCTGCTCAGAGATACACTGTGACCTGAAAGTGTAAACCAAATAACCCTTCCCTCCCCACACTGTCTTTAATCAGTGTTTTATCAGAGAATAGAAAAGAAGTTAGAAAAAGGCACATCTGAAATGACAAAAAAGAATAGTTGGGGGGGGGGGTTAGAATATAATACCAAAGACAGGGTTTTTATGTAGGCAGTTTATGGGTTTATTATAAGAGAAAAAGTTGGAAGACCATGTAAGAGAGACAAATTTTAAAATGAAATCCTACATGGTCTAGAGAAGTCAGTGTATTGTCTTTGTGACCTTGGGGTGACCTCTCTGAGAGTTCCATGGCAGAACCACATTGTGAGTGATGTGTTCTGCTCTAAAATTGACAATGACTTACTCTGTCACTATCAAAATTATATAATGACAAAACAATTCTCAGGAGAGTAAGAAGAAAAGGAAAAGTCAGAGCCCCAAGACAGGACAGAATGGTTACAGCAGGGAAGACCCTTACAGGTGGTAAGGGGAAGGATGGAGGAAATGGAGATGCCTCCTAGAAAGAATGAACCATTTGAACATGAACAGATTTAGCTACTATAATTTATATGTTTTTTTAATTGCAGCGTTCTCTTTTAACTGTCCCAAAAGGACAGACTATACAGGGGATGTTAGTGAAAAAAGAAAACATAATACAAATTAGACAGAAAGGGCAAAAATAAAGGTTGCATATAGGTAATGTAAAGGTTACATACAGGAAATCTAAAGGTTACATGCAGGTAATCTACAGGTTATAGGACAGTCAATAGGAACATCTTAACAGTGTTGGGAAGAAACTACAGGAACTGTGAAATCAAGTAATCTGTTGGAACTACAGATCATGACTCGCATGAACTACCACTGAAAAAAAGCTGAAAATTTAAGAGAAATGTGTTTGCCTCTCAGAAACATACAATTGAAAATACAGTTTAAATGCAACTTTCCTGTTTCATGGCATTTACATCCACTTTTTTTTTTTTTGAAGAGTCTGATTCGATACACTGTCAAAATTCTATAAGATTATTTATGTAACTCCCCCAAACCTCAGTGGATTTTTCCTAATATAAAATATACAATATATAGTTTGGGAAAACTTTCAGCATTCAAAATGTTCTCCGAAATGCTTACTGACGGATCTGATAATCTGGAACAGTCCTTGGACTCAGGGCAAACGAACAGTTAGCTGAAGTGCACAAAACAACTGTCCAGAGGCACTTGACAACTGACATGTCATTAGCAGGCAGGTCCTGGGTAGGATGGAGGCCCAGGGTGGCAGCCACTATGAATTACTAAGAGGTATCTAAAGGCACAGGGGACGCTGGACTCAGGGGACTGCCCTGGGCCCCAGAGTAACTGAGAGGAGCTGCAGCCACTTCTCCATCACCTTCCTGATCTGGAACAGTTAATACCAGACTGAAAGTGTCCTGAGATGCCTACTATATGCAAAATCACTTCATGATGGGTATAGCATAAAACCATTTTTATAAGTAATGTCTAAAATTATTGGCAGTCAAGAAGTCTGATTAAAAAAAAAACAAGCAGAAATAACAAGCAATACAAACAGATCCACAAGAGTTTAAGGTCTGAATTGAAAAAGACTTTAAATTAACTATGCCTACTTATATACAGAGAAATGGCACTAGGATCAAGAGTAACAGAAGGAGAAACAATTTGTCCACATTACACACAGATGATGTGTGTAACGGATCAAACTGCATAACCATCTGGACGATGGCTTTCAGATGTCAGTCCCAGAAGCAGCAGATAACTTAAGGTGCCTTAAAGAGGGAGGAGAGGAAGTGGAGGGTACACACGGTTTCAAATAGGAAGAGCTTATAGAAATCACACCAACTGCATCTGCTTAATTCAGAATCAGACTTCATCCGGAAAAGCTCACATCACAAATCCACCATAAAAGAACTTCTGCTGATGCCACACACGTGTAAGAGAGAAGTCACATCAACTGACTGCAGATTAAAGATTTTATAATAACACATGATAAATAGGATACACATTTCCCTTGTTTACTACAGTGAAGACTCAGCTATGAAGGTAATACTGAGTATGCTTCAAATCCATTTGGTATGACAAAGAGCTAGGTAGTAACTCAGATGCAAAGATTCTATTTTAAACATGACGTCTATGACCAACAATGTAGATAGGTTCAACATAAATGGGCAATAAAATAGAATAATGAACTACATTTAGAGAACATAACTTGTATACCAATTTCTCCAACTCTCTCACAAATAAATGCTGTACACTAAACAACCTTGCTTTAATGCCCTCTATGTACAGATCATAGAATACCTGAATATATATTTTTAAAAATCGACACACTACAAAACAAAAACCAAGATATGAAAGAAGTGAGGATAGCAAGACTGTCCACTAGGAACTTTAGGGTACAGGCACAGCCAGGCAACACCTTCATAGGCTCTTCTGTTACTCCTCACAATAAGCCAGGAGGCAAAACAGTCTAAATTTTTCTGAAATATGCAACTTCATTTAAAACTCAAAGACAACTTATTGAAAAGACAGAATTACTCCTTAAAGTTACATCAATTTCATTCTAGTACCCTTTATGAAGAAGAGAATGAGGAATGTTGGGATGCTCAGAGGCCAGTGAGGAACAGTGATACGAATCTGGCTCTCAACAGGGTGATCAGGAAAGCTCACAGAAAATCCTGAGAGAATACCCATATTCCCAGTCCCTTGTTCATGCACAAGCTTTTATAACTGTGGTTTTTAAAACTGAACTGAAATATGCTATTAAGTTTCTAAGTCAAAGCTAACACCAAAAACAGTATGTAAACTTTATTTTAAAAATTTACTAAACCTAAAAGGTCAAGCATAGCATTCACTTCCAGAGTTATGCCAGATATCCACATTTGACTCAGCCATAGAACAAGGAAGAAAGGAGTTTATTTTTCAAATTAAGACATAGGTATGTGATATGCAGCCTTACCAAGAGTACAGCACATCTGAACAAGTACAATATTTTATATCAGCAATAGTAAAATTAATTGGATACTCTCATTTTATCTGAAACCATGATAAATGAGGGAAATGAAAAACTATATTACCTGCAGTAATTTCCTTGCTTAGCGACCTTGGCCAGGGAGAAAAGGCAGTCAACAGTTGCTAGGTGACTCACAGCCTTACACAAAGTGTGGTAATGTTCACCAAAATTCCTATAGAAACAGCAACAAGATGAGCAGGCTGATCTCTTGACCTATGACAGCTGTGCAACAAATAATCTGTCTACTAACAACATGAGCACAAATGAAATAAGCAGATATATCTAACAGGTGAGGGAGAAGGAGAGTGTATTGAAATGTCTTTCATGACAAAATAACTGGTCATTGGGTCTTAATCTACTTTATTTGGGACAATTATATAAGCCTGAGCTTCTGTATGATAATATAGAGCTAGTTATATATATATATATATATATATATATATATATATATATATATATATTCATCTGACTGTGGTATTTCACTTCAGGATAGAAATTTCAGTGTAAAAATCAGCTTCAGGCTGTTTCCTTCCATAGCTTCAAGAACTACTCAGGAGGGGCAGGGCTCCCCCATGCACTCTTATAGCAACATCTGACCCTAGAGTCACTATCTTGGTGCCTCACACACGGAACCGGCAGAGTGATGTCTGTCTGTCTGTCTGTCTGTCTGTCTGTCTGACTGACTGACTTAGCTTTACAGCCCTATATCTAGTCCCAGCAGAATAGACACTGCAATATAGAGTTATTAAAGACAAGATAGAAATAAATACTTCTTCACCTATCTTATTGATACTTGGTGATAAAAAGTATCAAAACTTTCATTAAAAGATTTATTCAAAAAATGAATAGAAATGTTTATAGAGTTGGGATTTTGTTTGTTTGTTTTTCAGAAGTACTGAATTTCAGTCTATTTGCTACTTAAAATTTTTTACAGCACTTCCAAGTTTATAAAGGGCATCAGATTAAATTACTATAGTAATCAGTTCTTCCTGTATAACTTTATGTTACTTTTAGGGGAAAGAGCCCTGTATTTTCTGATTTGTTTTAGTATCAACTATTCTATTCTACTAAAGACATTTTCATGCAGATTTTTTATTCTATGTGAACTAAGAATTATACTCACAGTATTCTTTACACATATTTATCTGAGCAGATGGAACATATTAATTAACTAATTAACTCATTTCCCTGAATTCAAGTTCATCAAAATGAGTGATATAAATTATACCAGTAGTGTAAGAGTTTGTGAAAATCCCAAACTCACAGTGGTTATGCCCCTATATCAGCTGAACCCTCCCAGATGTTACCTTAAAAATGTCAACTACTTTTTAGGATACTGGACACTGTGAGGTCCCCCATCTATGGATGGCTGCACAATGACGATACTTTATCATTGGTAGTCTGACCTCAACTGTCTATCGACCAGTTACTCACCCCTTGGTCTGTGGCCCGTGCTGTCTTTGCCGTAATTACTGAACCATTTGATAGTCTTATCCTGGTTCTCCCTCTTTTACCAGAGAGCAGTCTATTTGATGTTTCTGACCCTGCTTCCCTGAACATAAGTGCTAATGCTCTTTGACACAAATAAAGCATCATTTTACACTTCCTTCCATTCCCTTCTCCTCAGGTCCAATCAAGACCACCAAGACCCTGCTCAATAGCCTATGGTAACTGCCTGTTTCTGATGATCTTCTAATTTTCAGAAAGGAGATGAATAATACAGTTTTCAGTAGGTAGCATTCAAGTTAATAAATAAGATACAAAGGAAGAATAAGATTATTTAGATATAGGCAACTACATTCTTTTTCATGTCAATGATACAAGACAGGTCAATAAGGAGACCCATTATGAAACTGTAATATTACATTTGTCAAACATGCCCTGTTTAGTCTTTGTGCATATTGCTGTATACCATCCCAAATTTCAAAGAGATCATTCATACTTAGAAAAATGACAAGCCAAATCTGGGCAAGTCAGCTAACACGTGGAGCCAGGCATGGTGGGTGGCTCACTTTGGTAATCCCACTTTTTGGGAGGTAGAGGCAGTAGGATCAGGAGTTTTACGATCAGCATCAGCAACATAAGTTTGAAAGGCTATCTCAAAAGGAAAAGAAAACAAAACAACAAAACAAGAAACAAACAAATAGCATTTATAAAGACTGACTATGTTACAACAAGATTCAGCCCTATTGCTGTGTCATATAGCTTGAGGCTGAAAGCCAAGCATAATGACTTTGATTCTGAGCCCATGGGAGGCAAAGGAGGACACTTCGGTTCTAAAGCTAAGGACTAGCAAAAGGTGCTCAATGATTTCAGTGGTTAATAAGAAGGGAAAACATTTCGTCTTAATTTGAAAAGGCATTTCTAATATAGTCTAATCAACTATTGTTGGGAGACAATATGATTCAATTTTTAAAGAATTTACAAGTGAGAAAAGTATTCAGTCTCCACAGCCCATGTTCTAAAATGTGAGACACATTTTGAGAAAAGATTCCATTCTCACCAGAGTTCATTGCCTTATTTTATTTTTATTTTTATTTTTTGCAACATTTTAATCAGAAGCAATATCACTAATGTACAACAGGGCCTAGGGTGGTTGGTATCCAACCCTCTGTGTCAGGTTCATTGAGGTTAATCATTCCTTTATGACATGTTCAACCATCTGGCACCTCGGTAAAGATGGTGTAAAAGAATCAATGATGTTCTTGAATGGGGCTCTAACTACAAATGCTCTAGATATATTTGAGCCAAGCTTTAAGTTTGAAACTTCAATACGCTTCTTAGTTATATCTTTTCCTATTTATTTTAGATCAGGGTCTCACTATGTAGCCCAAGGTGACCATATCTTCTCAACTGCTGGGATCTTAGGATCCATAGGATCATGGACCAACATGCCTGACTCTTAAGTTTTTTTTTTTTAATGCTCTTAACTACTTAACAGTCTCTTGCCCAAGTTATGATATATAAAGTAAAAATATATGTATATGCACACACACACAGAAACCACTGAAATCATCTGTTTGCAAGATGAAGAAATTAAAATCAGTCCCACCATCACAACTACCTACCATTGTGGTCCACACACAGAAACACAAAATTACCTAAGCGAATTATCAGATCCTTCAGAATGCAGTCCTTAGAGCTTGAAATGTATAAATCTAATTTAATTTTCATGCTCTCAGTAATTCTATGATGGGAAAGAGAAAACCTAAAAGATTCAAGAACTCCTAAAATGGTAGTCTGAAAGTTGACTGGGAAAAGAAAATGAATAGACAAACTTCTATTCCTGCATCCAAGACTCCGAGTCAACCTCAAAAGATTAAGGGTAAATAAAGGAAAAGCTTGGTCTCTGCATCCTATTTTTATAACTCAGGACCTCTGAACCAAAGGAGACTGGTATCTACTTGTGATCTTCCAAAAAGTCTCAACCTTTTTGTCTTTGTCACTGTAACAAGCTCACTGCGGCCCTCACTGAACCTTTACCATTTAAGTCTTTAGACAGGGAGACTAAGAGCTCTCTGTTCAAAGGCATGCCGGTGGGCTCCACATTCTGATGGGTTAGGCCACACGCCTGAGCACATGATCTAGTCCAATCTGCACTGCAACCCTCCCTCTTGCTGTGGGAAACTGACTTCTTAAATGTGCATCTCGTTGTAGTCACTTGTAAATTGTGAGCAATGATGCTATTTAACACCACAGTGCTCGAGAAAGGAGAAGTGACTGCATGCAAAGTCCTGTGGTTTCAAGGGAGTTACTGGTGCACATCTCTTCCCAACTTGAGAGCAAAGTCAGTGGAAAAGAGCTGGGCTGGAAGTGTTTACAACGCAGGATACAGCAATCTACAAACACTGCTGCTTCCCTGAGAGCAGACACACAGCAGCACACCAGTAACTAATACTGTCAATATGAGAAGGTGATTGTCACTCAATCCAGAATGTGAGCCATTCTTTAAGACAAGGGGCAAGGACTCTTCCAAAAGAAATCGTATATCATAAAAAGAGAAACATGGCACATTACTCTAGATTAAAACTGAGTGGGTGACCAAATGCAAAGTTAATTAGAAAATTAAAAATTGGGGCAGGTGCCACTGAGGAAACTCAAATGCATTAATTTCTCAAAAATATTTGTTTTACCTTATGTGTACGAGTATTTGTCTGCACATATATATGTGTACCACATGCATGTATCAAATATATTCTTAAAACTAAACTTTCCTAGATGTAATAATGGTGCTAAAATTCCTTAGCAAGGGGTTGTTATTTTCAGAAGATGCATGCATAAGCACTTGGGGATGAAATATAGAATCTTCCAAGTATTTCAGGAATAAAAGTACATGTGCATATATATTTTCATATAGATGTATATATGCACACACTAGAGACAGAAACCAAACAAAGAAAAAATTTAATATTTGTTAAATCTGGATGAAGGTGCATAGATGGTCATTCCAGTTTTAAAACAAAATAGAAACCTAGAAGAAAATATACGAAATATTAAAAATTCAGAAAAAAAGTGAAGATAATAAAATCAAAACAGCTAACCCTTTCCTATCCAATACAGAAAAACAAGGTGAGAAGGGTAGATTCCAAGGAGGAATTGAAAAAGAAATAAAAAAGGCGCTACTAAGCATCAGTAGCCATAAAATATTAGTACAGCAACAACAAAGTACATTGATCTCTCTTCTCAGACTACGATAGGCTTACATGCCAATGGACTGAAAATAAAACCCAGGAACACAAGCACCCCACTATCTTCTACCAGCTTACACAAGAATCTCTACTTTTTTTTTTTTTGATGTAAAAAATTTCCGGTCTATTTCTCAGAACACAGATTCAGGGCTCATTGTTCACTGCAAACTCACCCTAGAAAATCAAGCCATTCAGCGCAGCAGTCAAGGACGAGCTGCTCCCGGAGCTGATTCAGACGTCTGTAGTTTTCTACAATAAAAGGAGGGTGGAAGCGGCTCACAGCTTTTGTGCTACAAGAGGGGGGGGGGAGAAATCAAGGTTATAAGAATCAATGCTGCCATCATTTCAGAAAATTAAAGCAGTTATTATCCACTGATAAACCTTGAACACAAACAGCTGCAAACAGAGAGCAGCATTCTTTAATTATGGTCCAGAATTTGACTCTTAAACAATATGAGACTGTTCAGGAAGCTCTTAAAATGTTCTTAAAATTATATCCATATGACAAAGTCAGAGTTGAAACTTCACCGGCAAAGGGTTTTTTTTTTTCTTTCTGTTATCCTAAATGAAAATGCTTGCTTAAAAAGATTAGCAGCAAATGCAGTTAAAAACAAGATGTGACAAAGAAAGGTGGACACTTGTGAAGGTCATGTAACTCCTGAAATTTTATACTTTTCTGTTCGGCATAATTCAGAGAAAAAAGAAAAATAATACATCACAAAGAAGGTCAGGGCATGAATCCAGAAAATAAAAAAGGCAGTTCTTCAGGCCTAGTGGCCCTGGATGGTTAGCACTTCCACAAGCTCCTCTAGGCTTGAGTGAAAACCACCTTCTCCATCAAGAACTAGCAGAGAGTCTATGGGGGCTAGTGTCCCCCAGTCAGAGATGCTAGGCCAAGGCCTTGACCAGGCCATGTACGAGCTCCGATGACCTGTCCAAAGGGAACAGACTTTGTATGGACTCCAGTGCTGCCCCCTCAGGGGCACATTGAGGTCACAGAGTGCTTAACAGAGTACCTAGTTACAGGGACACAAGGAGTGGATGCTGCTTCTGCTGACAGCTAACCAAGGGAAATACGCTTTAGAAGAGCTCTTCAGGGCCGCATGTACCCCAGTCTTTGCTCCCCAACTCCTACATCACACTGACACAGTTGTCTTTAACCTAGCTTGTAGGGGCTGATAGGTTAATATAAGTTAGATTTAGTGAATAC
>CAJQZJ010025319.1:0-10111 GCA_907164525.1 Lophiomys imhausi | reverse complement strand
TACCTATCCATGAGCATGGGAGATCTTTCCATCTTCTAAAGGCCTCTTCCATTTCTTTCTTCAGGGGCTTGAAGTTCTTGTTATATAGGTCCTTTACATGCTTGGTTAGAGTTACTCCCAGGTATTTTATGTTGTTTGTGGCTATTGTGAAGGGAGTTGTTTCCCTTATTTCTTTTTCGGTATATTTGTTTGTTGTATAAAGAAGGGCTTCTGATTTTTTTGAGTTAATTTTGTATCCAGCCACCTTGCTGAAGTTGTTTATCAGCTGTAAGAGTTCTTTGGTGGAGTTTTTGGGGTCGCTTATGTATACTAACATATCATCTGCGAATAGGGATAATTTGACTTCTTCATTTCCAATTTTTATCCCTTTGATCTCCTTTAGTTGTCTTATTGCTCTAGCAAGGACTTCAAGTACTATATTGAAGAGATATGGTGAAAGTGGACATCCTTGTCTTGTCCCTGAGTTTAGAGGAAATGCTTCAAGCTTCTCTCCATTTAATTTGATGTTGGCTACTGGCTTGCTGTATATTCCCTTTATTATTTCTAGGTATGGTCCTTGTATGCCCGTTCTCTCCAGAACTTTTAGCATGAAGGGGTGTTGGATTTTGTCAAATGCTTTTTCTGCATCTAGCGAGATTATCATGTGGTTTTTTTCTTTCATCATCTTGTTTATGTGGTAAATTACATTGATAGACTTTCGTATATTGAACCATCCCTGCATTCCAGGGATGAAGCCTACTTGATCATGGTGTATGATACTTTTGATGTGTTCTTGAATTCGGTTTGCTAGTATTTTATTAAGTATTTTTGCATCTATGTTCATGAGGGAGATTGGTCTGAAGTTCTCTTTCTTTGTTGGGTCTTTGTGTGGTTTAGGAATCAGAATGACAGTGGCCTCATAGAATGAGTTTGGCAGTGATCTTTCTGTTTCTATGTGGTGGAAGAGTTTGAAAAGTAATGGTGTTAGTTCCTCTTTGAAGGTCCGGTAGAATTCCGTGCTAAAGCCATCTGGCCCTGGGCTTTTTTTGGTTGGGAGATTATTAATGACTGTTTCTATTTCCTTAGGTGTTATTGGGCTGTTTAAGCTGTTATTCTGATTTTGATTTAGTTTTGGTAGGTGGAATTTATCGAGGAAATTGTCCATTTCGCTTAGGTTTTCAAATTTAGTGGAATATAGATTTTTAAAGTAATGTCCGAATATTTTCTGGATCTCCTCAATGTCTGTTGTTATTTCTCCCTTTTCATTTCTGATTTTGTTGATTTGTGTTCTTTCCCTTTGCCTTTTAGTTAATTTGGCTAGGGGTCTGTCTATTTTGTTGATTTTCTCAAAGAACCAACTCTTGGTTTCGTTGATTCTTTGTATAGTTCTTTTTGATTCTAAGTTGTTGATTTCAGCTCTAAGTTTGATGATTTCCTGTCTTCTGCTCTTCTTGGGAGTGTTTGCTTCTTTTTTTTCCAATTCACCCAGCTTAGCTGTTAGTTCACTAATATGAGCTGTCACAATTTTCTTTTTGAAAGCACTTAGTGCTATGAACTTTCCTCGTAGCACAGCTTTCAATGTATCCCATAGGTTTGGGTATGTTGTGTCTTCATTGTCGTTGGATTTTAAGAAGTCTTTGATTTCCTTCCTTATTTCTTCCCTGACCCAGTGGTCATCCAGTAAGGAGCTGTTCAATTTCCATGTGTGTGTAGGCTTTCTGTTGATTCTTTTACTGTTGAAGACCAGCTTTATTCCGTGGTGGTCTGATAAGATACAAGGTGTTATTTCAATTTTCTTGTATCTACTGAGACTATCTTTGTGACCAATTATGTGGTCGATTTTGGAGAAGGTTCCGTGGGGTGCTGAGAAAAAGGTGTATTCCTTTGTGTTTGGGTGAAACGTTCTGTAGATATCTGTTAGGTCCATTTGTTTCATGATCTCTGTTAGACTCAATATTTCTCTGTTTGTCTTCTGTCTTGATGATCTGTCCTTTGTTGTGAGTGGGGTGTTGAAGTCTCCCACTACTAATGTGTTGTGATCGACGTGCGCTTTAAGTTTTAGAAGTGCTTCTTTTACGAAAGTAGGTGCCTTTGTATTTGGGGCATAGATGTTCAGTATTGAAATTTCCTCTTGATGAATATTCCCTTTAATGAGTATATAGTGCCCTTCTTTGTCTTTCTTCATTAACTTCAGTTGGAAGTCTGTTTTGTTTGATATTAGGATGGCTACTCCAGCTTGCTTCCTGGGTCCATTTGCTTGGAAAACCTTTTCCCAACCCTTTACTCTGAGGCAGTGTCTATCTTTTTTAGTTAGATGTGTCTCTTGTATACAGCATATGGAAGGGTCTTGCTTGCGGATCCACTCTGTAAACCTATGTCTTTTTATTGGGGAGTTGAGTCCATTGATGTTGATGGATATTAGTGACCTGGGGTTGTTATTTCCCATTAGTTTGGTATAGGCGGTGGTTCTGTTCCTCTTTTGATTTAGTTGCTAATGGGTTTTCTATTCCCTTTGTTTTCTTGGGTTGAGTTTTCTTCTCTGGGTTGGGATTTTCCTTCTAGGATTTTCTGTAGGGCTGGGTTTGTGGGTAGATATTGTTTAAATTTAATTTTGTCATGGAATATCTTGTTTTCTCCATCTATGTTGATAGAGAGTTTTGCTGGGTAAAGTAGTCTGGCAGGGCATCTATGATCTCTTAGGACTTGTAGTATATCTGACCAGGCCCTTCTAGCTTTTATCGTTTCTGGGGAGAAGTCAGGTGTAATTCTGATGGGTCTGCCATTGTATGTGACTTGACCTTTTTCTCTTACAGCTTTTAATATTCTTTCTTTGTTCTGTACATTTGGGGTTTCAATTATTATGTGGCGAGAGGAGTTTCTTTTCTGGTCTAATCTGTTTGGTGTTCTCTATGCCTCTTGGATTTTTATTGGCATCTCTTTTTTCAGGTTTGGGAAGTTTTCCTCTATGATTTTGTTGAAGATATTTCCTGGACCTTGGAGTCGGGAGTCTTCTCTTTCCTCTATACCTATAATTCTTAGGTTCCGTCTTTTCAATGAGTCCTTGATTTCTTGGATGTTGTGGGTGAGAGATTTTTTAGCCTTCTCATTTTCTTTGGATGATGTACTGATTTCTTCCACTGAATCTTCCATGCCTGAGATCCTGTATTCCATCTCTTGCATCCTATTGTTGATACTCACATCCGTAGTTCCTGTTCTCTTTCCTTGGTTCTCCACTTCCTCTTTTAACTCTGACTGTGTTTTCTTTATTGTTTCTATTTCTATTTTCATGTCTTGTATGGTTTTGTTCGTTTTGTACATTTCCTTCTCCAGCTTGCTTGTTTTTGTATGAAAATCTTTCATGGCCTTTTCCTTTTCCTGTTCAAGCTCTGTCACCTTGGCTTGGAGCTCTTTAATGGTGTTGTTCCTTGTTTTGATTTGTAGAATTGTGGTTTCCTTGAATTCCTTCATAGATTTAAGTTCTTCTTGCAGGGACTCTATCACTTTCCATACTGCAGAGTTGTCAATGTTTTCATGTGTTTCTGTTGGTGTGTGGTCATCCGAATTGGATGAGCTAGGGTGGTTCTGCTTTGTTGCAGTCATAATTCCTTGATTTCTATTTTTTTTTTGACCTTTCACCATTGGATGCATTTAGCTGTCTGTTTTCTGTGTTTGGAACCACAGTGGATGATTTGGTGCAGGGGACGAGTTACTTGGCTATCTGTCGTTGCTTACAGGGGGGATTTCAAGGTCACTGTGATTTTAATGGCCAGAGGCACTGTGATCTGGTGCAGCGTATTCCCAGGTTGTGAGTAATGAACCAGGATTGTTTCACTGCTCCCAATTCAGACTTCTCTATGTTGCACTCTGAGTTATCAGCCTGTAATGGTTCTGATGATGTGGGCCTGTTTGCCCAGGCACAAATTCTGTGGGCTTTGTTTGTCTTCCCAGAGGCTGACAGGGTCTGGCTCCACACCTGATATGTCTGGATTTTCCAGGATACAGCTATGTTCCCGATTTCTGGTTTCTCTCTAGTCTTCTTGCCACAGGGCTGGACCCTGTGTCTAATTCCCTTCTTGTCTGCGCCGCCACGGTCCCGTGGGTACCCCAAGCCCCAGATCCTCCGGCTGCCTGAGTGCACCTCTCGTCCCAGCAGCTCCGCCGTGGGTGCACGGACCCCTGGTCCCACCCACGCCTGTCTCTCTCCCTAGATGACCTGCCGTGGACTGGCGGGAATTTGGCCCTGCCAGCAGTGCTCTCTCCCCAGCTGCGCTATCCTGAGTGTGGGAGATTTGGCCGCTTCCGCCTGCTTTTGTGTTCCCTGCTTCCTGCGCTCTCTCGGAACCTCCCGCCCTCCGCTTCACAAGCGGCTGCTGCGGACCACCGGCTGAGCCCCCTGTTTGTTCCTTGCTAAGGCTTCCACTATCTCGCAACCTTTTCTAAGTGGGTATAAGTTCAGCCTGATGTGTGGGGAGCCCAATAGGCCAGCGATCTATGGCCAAGTGGACCCTGATTCTGTCTGCTGTAAGTTGGGATCGATCTTACCAGGCGCCTCTCCAAATGGGAGTTCCCGAGTCCCCGGTTTAGTGGCCTCCGTGTCTGTGAGAGATGGGGAGAGCCTTGCCCTGGGACTTTTAACAGTCCCTTGGGAGCTGTGGGCGTTCCCAGGGGGGGTCTATCCCCTCCGGTTTTTGCACAGTGCCCAGTAACTCTGTGTTTTTTATGGCTCTTTTTTCCCCGCGTTCAGAATGCGTCAGTGTAGGTCGCCGCCATCTTCGCTCCCCCAATATCAGAGTTTTGAAGGGAGCTTTGATCAAATATTTATTCAGTAGTGACTTTTTCATAGAGTGTGGTGGTTTTATGTCTTTGCTGTCTCCTTTTTTTTTTTTTAAACAGGCTCTATTTACATAGTCCAAACTGCTCTTGAACTCAAGATCCTGATACATATCTTCTGAGGTGTTAAGATTATACTAGGTAGCCATATCAGGCTAATCTACTATTTTCAAATATTATGTTATACACCTTTCTATACACCCTTTGACCATGCGTATTATATAGGGATTATTGTACTAGAGCAATGAATGGATCTTTATTGACTGAGTGGTATCTACACTTTGTGTATCCACTGTGTGTCAGGCACTGTAAGAGAAACTTCTGAAATAGTTTCTTGTTGAATTTTTCTACAATTCTATGAATAAGAAGGGTGAACCTCAAAGAAGTTAGTTGACTACCTAAGACCAAGCAGCTAGCAGAGGAGAGAATATCAATGTGAATCCACAATGTTCAAAGCCCATAGTGTCCCCAGTACATTACAAAGGCCCCTGAAACTAAAGCATTTTTAACATTAACCAAAAATGACATTCACACATTTCCTGTAACTACTGTCCTTTCATTTCTCCCTTCCTTTTCCCTCTCCTTCCTGTTCCTTCCTTTTCAAAACACAACTAGTTTCCAATAATACAACTATTTCTAATCATCATTTATTAGAAAGAAAAACAACCCAACAAATTATTTTCATTTCCATCTTCTAGACAAATGCAGGCACACATCACTGTGATGAGAGGCTTAAGTGAATGTGTGATTATTCTATAAATAAGTCATCTCAATCTGCTGTTAGTGCCAAGGAAAGCTTGGTTGCCTACTGATGGGTTTTTACACACTGATAATCAAATCTCTCCCCATAAGTAAACAGTAGATATATAAGCTAACTAGAAGAAGATAAAAATATAATATTTATTTCTGTTCTTGCTACATTTGACATCAGAGGTTGATATTACACCCAGATCTCCATTAGGACCAAGGTACCCACTCTAGACATATGAATATGTAATGCTTAACATGCTTTAGATGCCTCCATTATCTGAAAACAAAAAAACTCAGCTAAGGAGCCAATTTACTTTGAAATCCACCATCCATTCCCTCACCAAGCTCTACAAGCCATCAATTCCATTGTCTCAAACACAAGTAATTATGAGGACTCCTGATGCTGACACATTCCCGTGTCTCAAATGTCTTTAACCCAAGGATATCTCCTTATTTGCAATTGCCTCTCCTGTTCCTCTCACTCCAGTGTGAATTTTGTGGGGTTTTTTGCTTATGGAGGGTTTTATTTTGTTTTCATTTTTGTTTTGTTTTTGAGACAGGGTCTCTCTACATAGTCCTGGCTCACATAGAACTCACTACGTAAACCAGGCTGGCCTTGAATTCTGAAAGATCTGCCTCCCTCTGCCTCCCAAGTGCTGGGATTAAAGGCATGCATCACCACACCCAGTCAGAGTGAATTTTCTTGAAGGACACTCTTTCAACAATCACACATGCTCAGATGCCTTGTACTCTTTTAGGAAATCCAACTAAGATATTTCACTCAGAAGTGATGTCATAATATGACTTCTGAGACTGGGTATTGGACCCCATGCCTTTAATTCCAGCACTTGGAAGAGAGAGCCAGGCATATTTCTATGAATTTGAGGGAACGCAGATCTATATAGTGAGTTCCATGCCAGTCAAGGCTACATAATGAGACCCAGTCTCACAATCAAACACACACACACACACAAAGGCTTTTAACCTCTCACACATTCTACATTTAACTTTACCACCTCTACTCCAACAACAGGAATGCTGAGAAACCTGCAATAATATACTAATTTCTGTGAGAAAGGGAGAAGAGAGGTCCAAAATGGTTCTGTCCTCCTAGAGGTTGTCTTCTAATCACTGGTTTAAAAGGCAGAAAGCCACAACTTAGATAGCAGGGCCTACGCCAATACGGGAATAGCCAGTGAACTGCATAAGATTCAATTTCAGTTGCTCTCAGCCTTCCCTCGTGGTACCTCTGGACTCACCCAGCCTGTACACGTGCATATCCACTTGTGAGACCACATGACTGAAGGAAAAACTCCCTCTCAATCCAGACTGAAAGCAGCAAAAGCAACACGTAGACAAGCGGATTTCTAACTTACAGATTCAAACCCTACTATGGACTCATTTTATCAGAACTTGAACTAACACAAACTATTTCACCTTTCTTTATGTTAATCACTTCAACTTTTATATAGAAGTAATTTTTTAAAGTACCTTTCCCATGTGATTATGATTTAAAAAAAAAACTAAATTGCTTTGTATAGGTGCCTGGAGTCATTCCTGACATTTATAATCTTCCAATAAATAGGGGACACCATTGCACAAGTGGGTACCCCATTCAATTTGGAGCAGCATACCAGAGAAAATACCACCTTCTGGTGAAGCAGATGAGAGCACCCTGTGCTAAAAGAGATTGTCTATAGAAATGGCTCTGTCTTGAGGAGCTGCTGTAAGCATTATCTAATAGGAAAATAAACATTCCCCAAATTTACTGTAGGAAATTCAGTTAAATAAGGCAAAGCAGCTAAGGAATATGATCCAAAAGCATAACTGATACCTAATAATTAATTAAGAAAGTTGTGATCATCTCAACTATGCTATGATCTGCTCGGCAATTAGTGTACCCAATAATAATAACATGCCTGCTGGACGATGTAGAAAGTACTGGAAGGTAGAGTTTGTGGAGCCTATTACATGCTGTTTAAAGTGGGAAGAGTCACATTTGATGGACGTAAGTACTCTAATTGTGAAATATATATACTTGACAACAAAGAGAAAAGAGTTCACAAGATTGTGAGGTTTCAAACTCATAACAACAGCAACAAATGGACACTTAAAATGCACATCTTCTGGTCCTGTTCCTACCCAAAAGATAAGAAGCTTTGAAAGCAGTGTTTTCCATGCAATGTTTTATAAGCTGTTGAGGTGGTTCCAGTACACACTAAAGTTGTAGACTGTACATGAATCTGTGCTCCTACTCACCTCTCTGAAGCAACTTTGGGATACTGAGTTTTATGTGATGCTTCCAAACCCCAGAGACGGGTAACATAGCTGTGTACCAGATGACTTTCCCTTTTCATGCATAATTCGCCTTCTACTGCACTATAATTTCTTGGAATTTTATTAGTATGAGATTAATTCCAAGGGCTCCTTGCCAACCCTAAATGGAGGGCAAACTTTCTTCTCAACCTACTAACTTTCTTAGTAACAGTCTTCGTCAAGCCTTTCAGCCATAAAAGCATCACTAGATCACCAAACATAGAGGAAAATATCTGCTCACCACACTAACATGAAGCTTTAACATAGAAAAACCACAGCTAACTGAATCTCCTTGATTTCTTTCTAAACTCACTCAACACTGAAACTACATCTAAAGTGGACATAATGACTCTCCAAAAACAGAATGAGATATGTGCATAATCTTATAGTAGAAACTGTTAAGTGTATGTGTATGTATGTGTGTGTTTTTGTGTGTATATGTGTGTATGAGTGTTGTGTATGGGTATGTATATGTGTGTGTGTTTGGGTGTGTGTGTATATATACACTAAAACCACTATTTTGGGTTAACAATATTCTTTCCTAATCTGCTGAATCAGGAGCATCACAGGTAATAGGTGAATAATTAATTCTTCAGAGCATCCTGGTATTTTTTTACTAAGAAGAAAGATGATGGAGGACATGAAGAAAGCACCATGTTCACAGAATTTGGTCTATCACATTGGTTTACTTTCCTTTGAACTGTGTTTTAATCAAAGCAGGTTGATTCCCACTTGGTGAAAATGTTTCATTTCAAACCACTTGGAGTTTTATAGGTTTTCAACCACATTTTATTGGATCCTTGTAAATCTTATGAAATTCTGGAATGTCTAGACCATAAAAACCTGTCACTTGAACGTGTTTTCTATGGAGATGTTTCTTCTCTATGCAGACTCACATGTTTGCTTGTACAGATTTGTAGAGGGGGGGGAAACTTTTAAGATATTCACACTGTGCCTGAGTTCAAAGATCACCTTTATAGCTGACTGGAATTTTACTTGTCATGGATAAATCCTTTATTGAACTATCAAAAAGGCTGCAGTCATTCCTAATAATAATAAATTTTACTTCTCATTACACTCTCCCAGTATCTCTCACTTTCAATTCTTTTAAATGCACATACACTAAATATACCTATGAGAATGTTAAAGTCAGTGGTGGATTATTATCATGAATGAATGCTCATCCTCGTTGAGAAAGATAAGTGCTAGTAACTGAGAATGAGATTCCAAGATAGTTTAAGAGAACCTACCCACACATCCAAACTCAAACAAATACAGGAAGAAAAAAAAAGCAGTATACCACTTTAAGGAAACAGGACAAAGCCCCTGAGAGCTGTGGAATGAATTGACCCTTTCTTCTGACAAAATGAAGGAAAAAACTGACATATAACTTTCCATTTGTTTATCTAAAGCATTGACTGCCAGTCATGCACAAGAGTTCCTGTGTTGTCATTTCTAGACTTATTTGCCTCTCACCGCTCTGTTACCAATGCAAACCACATCATGGGCAAGCATGGACAGTGAAATACAAACCATGCCTTTCATATTAATTTCATGAATTTTATGCAAAATCACTTTCCTACCCTAAAAAATAAAGAAAAACTTGTTTACACTGCTCATATCTTCAGAAGATTGATGTCTGGGTCCAGGGAAGGTTATGACATCGAGAAATTGTTCCATTGAGCACCAAGCAGGTGCTCTAGCTTGTAAAGAAAGCTGCATTCGTGTCTAAATCTCTCACATTGGAGCCATATAAGTCTGCCCTGAGAGGATGCGTGAAGCTTTGGTAGAAGTTTTCTCTGAACCACAGGATAAGCGACTGGAGCTGTGTGACTTTCACATCCAGACTCTTCCCACTGCGAATGCTGCCCATCAATTTGGGACCAGAAAACCTAGGCTCCTAAATGGTTTCCATGACACTTCCCTTGCTCTGCGAATTCCTTCACCATTTCTCAGCACTTTGCTCTTGATTTGAACTAAAATGTAGTTGACACTTTCAAATCACTTAGTCACCTAATTGAATAGCTCACTAAAAGGTCTCTCTGGTCCCCAGAAGCCAAAGATCAAAAGTGTTGGAGTGACATTTACACAATCAGTAACACAATGAACTGCCCTTGGATTAACACAAAATTGTTAAACTCATAACCCTTATAAGTTGATCCCATAAATAAATATTAAGAATGTGACCGTAGGAGGATCCAAGATGGCGCCGACCATAGAGCAGTGCATCTGAGTA
>CAJQZJ010025318.1:0-19666 GCA_907164525.1 Lophiomys imhausi | reverse complement strand
AGAGTGGATCCGCAAGCAAGACCCTTCCTTATGCTGTATACAAGAGACACATCTAACTACAAAAGATAGACACTGCCTCAGAGTAAAGGGCTGGGAAAAGGTTTTCCAAGCAAATGGACCCAGGAAGCAAGCTGGAGTAGCCATCCTAATATCAAACAAAACAGACTTCCAACTGAAGTTAATGAAGAAAGACAAAGAAGGGCACTATATACTCATTAAAGGGAATATTCATCAAGAGGAAATTTCAGTACTGAACATCTATGCCCCAAATAGAAAGGCACCTACTTTCGTAAAAGACACTTCTAAAACTTAAAGCGCACGTCGATCACAACACATTAGTAGTGGGAGACTTCAACACCCCACTCACAGCAAAGGACAGATCATCAAGACAGAAGACAAACAGAGAAATATTGAGTCTAACAGAGATCATGAAACAAATGGACCTAACAGATATCTACAGAACGTTTCACCCAAACACAAAGGAATACACCTTTTTCTCAGCACCCCACGGAACCTTCTCCAAAATCGACCACATAATTGGTCACAAAGATAGTCTCAGTAGATACAAGAAAATTGAAATAACACCTTGTATCTTATCAGACCACCACGGAATAAAGCTGGTCTTCAACAGCAAAAGAATCAACAGAAAGCCTACACACACATGGAAATTGAACAGCTCCTTACTGGATGACCACTGGGTCAGGGAAGAAATAAAGAAGGAAATCAATGACTTCTTAAAATCCAACGACAATGAAGACACAACATACCCAAACCTATGGGATACATTGAAAGCTGGGCTACGAGGAAAGTTCATAGCACTAAGTGCTTTCAAAAAGAAAATTGTGACAGCTCATATTAGTGAACTAACAGCTAAGCTGGGTGAATTGGAAAAAAAAGAAACAAACACTCCCAAGAAGAGCAGAAGACAGGAAATCATCAAGCTTAGAGCTGAAATCAACAACTTAGAATCAAAAAGAACTATAAAAAGAATCAGTGAAACCAAGAGTTGGTTCTTTGAGAAAATCAACAAAATAGACAGACCCCTAGCCAAATTAACTAAAAGGAAAAGGAAAAGAACACAAATCAACAAAATCAGAAATGAAAAGGGAGAAATAACAACAGACATTGAGGAGATCCAGAAAATATTCGGGCATTACTTTAAAAATCTATATTCCACTAAATTTGAAAACCTAAGCGAAATGGACAATTTCCTCGACAAATTCCACCTACCAAAACTAAATCAAAATCAGATTAACAGCTTAAACAGCCCAATAACACCTAAGGAAATAGAAACAGTCATTAATAATCTCCCAACCAAAAAAAGCCCAGGGCCAGATGGCTTTAGCATGGAATTCTACTGGACCTTCAAAGAGGAACTAACACCATTTTAGTTCAAACTCTTTTCAAACTCTTCCACCACTTAGAAACAGAAAGATCACTGCCAAACTCATTCTATGAGGCCACTGTCATTCTGATTCCTAAACCACACAAAGACCCAACAAAGAAAGAGAACTTCAGACCAATCTCCCTCATGAACATAGATGCAAAAATACTTAATAAAATACTAGCAAACCGAATTCAAGAACACATCAAAAGTATCATACACCATGATCAAGTAGGCTTCATCCCTGGAATGCAGGGATGATTCAATATACGAAAGTCTATCAATGTAATTCACCACATAAACAAGATGAAAGAAAAAAACCACATGATAATCTCGCTAGATGCAGAAAAAGCATTTGACAAAATCCAACACCCCTTCATGCTAAAAGTTCTGGAGAGAACGGGCATACAAGGACCATACCTAGAAATAATAAAGGCAATATACAGCAAGCCAGTAGCCAACATCAAATTAAATGGAGAGAAGCTTGAAGCATTTCCTCTAAACTCAGGGACAAGACAAGGATGTCCACTTTCACCATATCTCTTCAATATAGTACTTGAAGTCCTTGCTAGAGCAATAAGACAACTAAAGGAGATCAAAGGGATAAAAATTGGAAATGAAGAAGTCAAATTATCCCTATTCGCAGATGATAGGTTAGTATACATAAACGACCCCAAAAACTCCACCAAAGAACTCTTACAGCTGATAAACAACTTCAGCAAGGTGGCTGGATACAAAATTAAATCAAAAAAATCAGAAGCCCTTCTTTATACAACAAACAAATATACCGAGAAAGAAATAAGGGAAACAACCCCCTTCACAATAGCCACAAACAACATAAAATACCTGGGGGTAACTCTAACCAAGCATGTAAAGGACCTATATAATAAGAACTTCAAGCCCTTGAAGAAAGAAATGAAAGAGGCCTTTAGAAGATGGAAAGATCTCCCATGCTCATGGATAAGTAAAATCAACATAATAAAAATGGCTATCCTACCAAAAGCAATATATAGATTTAATGCAATTCCTATCAAAATACGAACACAATTCTTTATTGACCTGGAAAAAGCTATTCTCAACTTCATATGGAACAACAAAAGCCCAGAATAGCTAAATCAATCCTGTCCAATGAAAAAACATCTGGAGGTATTACCATCCCAGATTTCAAGCTGTACTACAGAGCAACAGTAATAAAAACAGCATTGTACTGGTATAGAAACAGACCAGTGGATCAATGGAATCGAATTGAAGACCCAAACATGGATCCACACACCTATGGCCAACTAATCTTTGACAAAGAAGCCAAAAAAGCACAATGGAAGAAGGACAGCATCTTCAACAAATGGTGCTGGTCCAACTGGATGTCCACTTGCAAAAGAATGAAATTAGACCCATACCTATCACCTTGTACAAAACTTAATTCCAAGGGGATCAAAGACCTTAACATAAGGCCAGCCACACTAAAGATACTAGAAGAAAAAGTAGGAGAAACCCTCGAACTCATTGGCACAGGTGACAACTTCCTGAACAGAACACCAACAGCTCAGGACCTGAGATCAACAATCAATAAATGGGACCTCATGAAACTAAAAAGCTTCTGTAAAGCAAAGGACACGGTCATTCGAACAAAATGGCAACAACACACTGGGAGAAAATCTTCACCAACCCCACATCTGATAGAAGGCTATTATCTAAAATCTACAAAGAACTCAAGAAACTAAATGCCAAGAAACCAAATAATCCAATCAAAATTGGGAGATGGAGCTAAATAGAGAATTCACAAAGGAGGAATCCCTAAGGGCTGAGAGACACCTAAAGAAATGTTCAACATCCTTAATCATCAGAGAAATGCAACTCAAGACGACCCTGAGATTCCACCTAACACCTGTTAGAATGGCTAAGATAAAGAGCTCAAATGATAGCGCATGCTGGCGAGGGTGTGGAGAAAGGGGAACCCTACTCCATTGCTGGTGGGAGTGCATGCTTGTGCAACCACTATGGAGGTCTATCTGGTGATATCTTAGAAATCTAGGAATAACCTTGCCTCAGGACCCAGCCATACCACTTCTGGGTATACACCCAAAGGACCTCTCACGGAGACATAGGGAAGTCTCCTCATCTATGTTCATAGCAGCCTTATTTGTAATAGCTAGAAATTGGAAACAACCCAGATGTCCCTCAACTGAAGAATGGATTAAAAAATTGTGGTACATCTATACAATGGAATATTACTCAGCTATCAGAAACAATGAAATCATGCAATTTGCAACCAAAAGGTTGGATCTAGAGGAGCTCATCCTGAGTGAGCTAACCCAGTCTCAGAAGGATGCACATGGCATCTATTCACTTACAGTAGGATTTTAAGTATATCGTACAGAATGTCTATACTACAACCAACACATCAAAAGGAACAAGGGCATAATTTTTTTTTATCTTTTTCTTTTTCCTTCTTTTTTTCTTTTTTCTTTTTCCTCTCTTTTTTTGTTGATATTCTTTGTTTTTGTGTGTTTGTGTTTTGTTGGTCTTTTTTTTAGAGTTCCCCCAGTAGCAATGAGACACCATTCATTGGCAGTACTGCCTCGTAGCCCCCCGGAGAATGAAGAGGCTCTTGGCCCTCATATGACTCCTGATCTGTGGTGAGAGAATGTTAGGCAGGGACACTCCACCCCAGAGGAACAAGACGGAAGGGTCAGGGGGTAGAGCATGGGAGGGTGGGGCTGGGAAGCGGGAAAAGAGGACAATATGATAAGGATGTAACCTGAAGCAACAAACAAATAAATTTATTAACTAAAAAAAAAAAAAAGGCAGGTGGCAGGGCTGAAACACTGTGAATGGAACAGAGGATACAGCCATTCGGCCTGGATTTGCAGAACTCCAGGTGTAGAGAAGATGTGGAGCTAAGGTAAAATACAAGAGAATTGTGGTATTGGCCCATGCCTTTGACTTCAGCGGAGACGCGACGGGGTGGGGGGGGGGAAGCACCGTAGAGTTGGTGGTCTTATGTATTCTGGAGTCATACAGAGCGGGGTAGTGAGGGTGAATACTCTTGGTCCCACCATTCAAGAAGAGTACACCCTTGGTCCCAGCTCCCAACACACTGGAGACAGAAACGGGCAGATCACGGAACTCAGGGTCAGCCTGATGCAGGGCAAACTCTAAATAGAGAAAGACTTCGATCCAGGAGTGGTGGAACACATCTTTGATCCCTTCAGATGGGAAACACAGGTCCCTGATCCCAATAATTAGAGTTCAGAGACACACACATGGGATTTGGAGGGACCTAGGTTTGGAGGCTACTTACAAAAGGCCTTCTCGATGCAGGCAGATTGTCCTTTGGGATCTCAAAATATATACACCAGAGCTAGTTTAGCTCCAAGGTGACAGAATGATTTCTTCTTTAACCCGGATTGAAAGATAACGCTTTGTATGTTGTCAGAAGGCCAAATTAGCTTCAGGAGAAGTACTACCTAGCCCCCCCATCCCCCCCCCAAAAAAAGAGGGCAATTGTCCTAGGGTTGGGATTGGGGCAGGGCTCTGTTCTTATCGTTCCAGGAGAATCGAAGTGTCCATTAGGGGAGCCCGGGGACGGCTGCACAGCAGAATCCTCAGCAGAGAGCAGAATCAGGCACCAAGGAGGATGAGTGACCCAGTTGATTCTGCCTGGCAGACTTCCTCAATAGCTGTCTCCATTGGGGGCCTGCAACCACCACAGCAATCCAATGTCACTGGGACCTCTCAGCTCTACACAATGCCCCGGCAGGAACCTCAGTGAAACCTGCAAGATCAGCTTCTGCCTACAAACCCCTTAGGTCATCTAAACAGCTGAGAACAGAAGGACTGAACATAAAAGGATTGTACTAACATTTTTAATCATTTTTCGCATTTGGTTTCGGGCCCAAAACAGGTCTACTACGACCCAAATAAGCAGGAAGTCACTTTAAGAGAGGGACGTCCCATGCACAGAGGGTGGGGAGGGTGTTTCTCTGCCCTTCTTTTTGGTTATTTGAAGGATAACTGAAAACTCTGTTATGTACGGGAAGAGACTACAAGCTGATAAATGGTCCTGTCTTAATGGGTTTTGGAGGTTAGCCCCAGGGAATTCCTACTTCTCCTTTTCTGTATCCTTCTTCCTCTCCTATGTAGGAGTGCATGGGCTTGAGAAAAATGAGATATAGACATAGCACAGGAAGGTCCAAGAAGAAGGGACAGATTATTGAATATGCCCTTATACCTTTGTATATTGATACAAAATTAGTAGTATATTTGACTAAGGTGGTATTGTCCATTGTTTATTGTGCAAAAATAAGAATGTATTGGATTACATCGGTATTGATCTTTGTATATTGATACAAAATTAAGATTATAGTTGGCCACAATGGTTTTGACCCTTGCATATGGACGTAATATTAAGATTATATTGGGCTACATAGGCATTGATCTTGGTATATTGATACATAATTAAGAGTATATTTAACCACAATTGAATAGATCTTTGTATATTGATACAAATTTAAAGGTAACGCTTCCTAATGGTATCATACCTAGAGATACTTAAAAATAAAATGTGAAGCTCTGACCTCTTGATACCAACCATCTAAAACGGTCTAGGATAGTTAAAACAAACTCCTAGTCATGCAAACATGTCACTTTGTTAGCTACTATGACAGTCTATCACAGATATTCTCTAAACTACCCAGTAATCAAGTTGCTAAGAGACAAGTAACATTTGCCTATCTAAATACAAGAGATGGATAGGGCATCTTCAAAAACCCCTAGAGATCTGCAGAATACGGCATTCAAAGATGTTATGTTAAAACAAGATTTTTTTTTGATATCGAGACATATCAGCGCCTGACAGGACCCCCTATTCTACTCCTAGTAGAAGATAAGCATCGAAGAACCTCCACTGTAAGATGGTTGAATTAGTGGCAACCCTTTCTCTTGGCATGAAAAAACCCCTTGCACCAACTGCAGACAGACTGCTGTCCAAAAAGGACAAAACTTGGTAGCAGGGAAGTCGACAGCCTAACTCTGCCAAGACAGGGTAGGTAAGTCCTTCATAATCCCTGCTCTACAACAAATGTCTGTCAGAGAAACAGGACCCAAAGGCTGAAGATTGATGCTGGAATGTATGGAGAGAAAATGGGAACTGTCCAGGCAGTCATTGGTATGTTCTTTCTTACTTTTGGAAGCTGCAGGCCCTGCACTTCCTATATAAGCAAATATATTTATCCCTCTCAGGTCTCTGAGGTGTTTGAAGAATAGACAGCTAGAGTCTCATAGTTAAATTTTGAACTGTTTAGGAATCAAGAGGGTGTTATAGATCTAAGAAGATACTCTTAAAAGTGTGTGGCAAGATAGTATGAATGTTGAGTCACATATAGACCTTTAAACTCATGGAGTTGGTTAGATAGTAGAATGTTAAAGTCAGGGGCCAAATATGTATAAACTGGACATAGGGAAGGTATACTGGGCCAATTTACTCTCATAAATGTGGCACATTTATATCTATTGTTTTGTATAATACTTACTGTTATAAGAAAAGGAACCATCTGTTGGACTGAAAGGGGAAACTTCTAGGGGGAAGAGGGTGGAAGGGCGGGTTAGGAAGGGGGAATAGGGAGGGGTTTGTTACTGAGATGTATCTTGAAGAAAAAAAATAAAGTATTTAAATAACAAAAAAAAATCAGAAGCCCTTCTTTATACAACAAACAAATGGGCTGAGAAAGAAATAAGGGAAACAACCCCCTTCACATTAGCCACAAACAACATAAAATACCTGAGGGTAACTCTAACCAAGCAAGTAAAGGACCTGTACAACAAGAACTTCAAGCCCTTGAAGAAAGAAATGGAAGAGGTCTTTAGAAGATGGAAAGATCTCCCATGCTCATGGATAGGTAGGATCAACATAATAAAAATGGCTATCCTACCAAAAGCAATACATAACTTCAATGCAATTCCTATCAAAATACCAACACAATTTTTTATAGACTTGGAAAGAGCTAGTCTCAATTTCATATGGAACAACAAAAAGCCCAGAATAGCTAAATCAATCCTGTACAATAAAAAATATCTGGAGGTATCACCATCCCAGATTTCAAGCTGTACTACAGAGCAATAGTTGTAAAAACAGCATGGTATTTGTGTAGAAATAGACCAGTAGATCAATGGAATTGAATTGAAGATCCAGAAATAGACCAAAACACTTATGGCCACCTAATTTTTGACAAAGAAGCCAAAACAGCACAATGGAAGGACAGCATCTTCAACAAATGGTGCTGGTCCAACTGGTTGTCCACTTGTAAAAGCATGAAATTAGACCCATACTTATCACCTTGTACAAAACTTAAGTCCAAGTGGATCAAAGACCTTAACATAAGGCCGGTCACACTAAATCTACTAGAAGAAAAAGTGGGAGAAACCCTCGAACTAATTGGCACAGGTGAGAACTTCCTGAAGAGAACACCAACAGCTCAGGACCTGAGATCAACAATCAATAAATGGGACCTCATGAAACTGAAAAGCTTCTGTAAGGCAAAAGACACTGTCATTCAAACAAAACGGCAACCTACAGACTGGGAGAAAATCTTCACCAACCCCATATCTGACAGAGGGCTAATATCCAAAATCTACAAAGAACTCAAGAAATTAAATGCCAAGAAACCAAATAATCCAATCAAAAAATGGGGGACAGAGCTAAATAGAGAATTCACAAAGGAGGAATCCCTAATGGCTGAGAGACACTTGAAAAAATGCTCAACATCCTTAATAATCAGAGAAATGCAACTCAAGACGACTCTGAGATTCCATCTCACTTGTCAGAATGGCTAAGATCAAAAGCTCAAATGACAGTACATGTTGGCGAGGGTGTGGAGAAAGGGAAACCCTACTCTATTGCTGGTGGGAGTGCAGGTTTGTGCAACCACTATGTAGGTCAGTCTGGTGATATCTTAGAAAACTTGGAATAGCTTTGCCTCAGGACCCATCCATACCACTCCTGGGTATACACCCAAAATGCCTCTTCATGGAATCATAAGGTAGTTTCCTCATCTATGTTTATAGCAGCCTTATTTGTAATATCTAGAAACTGCAAACAACCCAGATGTCCCACAACCGAAGAATGGGTTAAAAAACTGTGGTACATCTACACAATGGAATATTATTCAGCTATCAGAAACAATGAAATTATGCAATTTGCAGCCAAATGGATGGAACTAGAAAAGCTCATCCTGAGTGAGCTAACCCAGGCTCAGAATGATGCATATGGCATCTATTCACTTATAGTAGGATTTTAGCTATATAGTAGAAGATATCGATACTACAACCAACACACCAAAGAGAACTTGGACATAGACTTTTTATTTTTATTTTTTTATTTTTTTATTTCATATTTTTTTCTATTTTTTAGTCTTTTTTATCTATTTGTCTGCTTATTTCTATGTTTGTTTTTTAGTTCTCTCTCCCGGGCAATGAGACACTTTTCACTGATGGTACTGCCTCGTAGACCCCCAATGTATGAGGAGGCTCTTGGCCCTCATATGACCTCTCAACTGAGATGAGGGACTGTTATATAAGGACACCCCACCCCAAGGAAATGGGATGGAAGGGTTAGGAGGTAAAGAAAAAAAAAATGAAATGTGATGTTTCGACCTTTTACTACTAATTGTCATAAACTGTTTAGTATAATTAAGAAATGCAAACTAATGGTTATGCAAGCCGGTCATTCTGTTAGGTACTATGACAGCCTATTATAGTTATTTTCTAAGCTAATCAGAAATAAAGCTGCTAAGAGACAAGCAACATCTGCTTATCCTAATAGAATAGACAGATAGGGCCTCTTCAAAAACCTCAAGAAATCTGCAGAATATGGCATTCAAAGATGTTTTCCTAACTTTAGATTTTTTTTTTTGTTTTTTGTTTTTTGTTTTTTTTGAGACAGGGTTTCTCTGAATATCTCTGGCTGTCCTGGACTCACTTTGTAGACCAGGCTGGCCTCGAACTCACAAAGATCCGCCTGCCTCTGCCTCCCAAGTGCTGGGATTAAGGCGTGCGCCACCACCGCCTGGCTTAACTTTAGATTTTTTTATATCAAGACATATCAACTCCTGACAGCACCCCCTATTCTACCCCAAGTAGAAGATGAGCATCGAAGAATCTCCAGTGGGAGATGATTGAATTAGTCGCAAGCCTATCTCTTGGTAGGAAAAGCCCCTTGCTCCAACTGTAGACAGAATGCTGTCCAAAAAGGACAAAACCTGGAAGCAGGTAAGTCGACAGCCTAGCTCTGCCAAGACAGGGTAGGCAAGCCCTTCATAACCCCTGCTCTACTATTAATGTCTGTCAGAGAGATGGGGCCAAATGACTGAAGATCGATGCTGTAATGTATGCAGAGAAAATGGGAATTGTCCTGGCAGCCACTGGTATGTCATTTCTTAATTTTGGAAGCTGCAGGTCCTGTACTTCCTATAAAATCTGATATATCTAACCCTCTCAGGTCTCTGAGGTGGTTGAAGAATAGATAGCTAGAGTCTCATAATTAAATTTTGAGTTGTTTAGGAGTCAAGAGAGTGTTACAGATCTAAGAGGATACTTTTAAGATTGTGTTACAAGTTCTTATGAATGTTGAGTTAGATATAGAACTTTAAACTCATAAAGATGGTTAGATAGTAGAATGTTAAAATCAGGTACCAAATACATATGGACTGGACATTGGGAATGTATGCTAAGCTATATAACCCTCATAACTGTGGCCTAATTACCTTTGTTGTTTTGTATTGTATTTATTATTATAAGAGAAAGAGCCATTTGTTGGACTGAAAGGGGAAACGGAAGGGGGAAATAAGTTATACCTTAAACTTAAAAAAAAAAAGGGAAGAGGATGAGGGGTTGAGGGTGGGACTGGAGGGGGGAATAGGGATGGGACTGTGATTGAGATGTAACTTGAAGAAATAAAAAATAAAGGAAAAAAACAACAAGATTTGCAAAAAAGAGAATATTAAGGAATATTATATATTTGCATATATATATATTCAAACATGTCAGAAATGACTATGGCAATGTTATTCATCTCTAATGCCCATACACTCCTACTGTATTACAACTCTTTGAAGGGACAAAAGGCCAGTTAACTTCTAGTTTCCTTTAACCACTACTATGTTATGCTATTTGCCACAAGGAGCCAAATATCGCCAAATGTTATTCTTTTTACAGATGAGAATACATATCCCTTTAGGAAACTTGATCCAACTCATTAGAATTAGAAGCCTCCTTCAAGATGCTGGGTCCATGCCAAGTTGGAAAGGAAGAAGCTAGGCAACAGGGGGGAATCAGAAGCCAAAAGCTTGCAGTTTCCCTAAATTAGCTGAATTCCTCATCCAGCAAAAACAAACCCATATCTGGCACTGTGTGTGGGCATCAAGTTGGAGGACTCCTTATCTGCCTTCCCCAGTTCCTGGCATATACTCAGCACAGGCCCCAACTCCATTTAAGTAGCAGCTAGAGTTTAGCAAGTCCATCTCAGGGGATATCAGAAAATTCACATTCTAGAATGTTAATAAAAATCTTTTGTGTGAAACACTGCTCTAAATTCTGGGAATAGAACCAGGAAAAAGATAGACAAAGTGCTTGTTATTGTGAAATGTATGTAATGATAAATGTTAGAATAATTAATGGAAAAAAGTAGCTACAGTTATGTGTAAGTGTTATGAACATTAAATAGGGTAATATGGTAATGTGACAATACAGGGATTGGATAAAGTTAAATAGAGCCATTCTGAAAAACCTTTCTAAAGTGGTGCATTTGAGAAGAAACAGTAAAGTATAAGGGGTAGAATTTTTACTATTCTTTCATATACTGACTCTTATTACAGTGCATAGCTATACAGGACCACCAACGTGCCCACATAAGATGAACAGAGTAATCTTTTTAAATTTTTTTATTTATTTAATTAATTTATGTATATGAGTATTCTGCACGCATGTATGCATGTGCAATACATGTATCTGCAGAGGTCAAAGGAGGGCAGTAGATCCCGTGGGATCAGAGTTACAGATGACTGTGAACTCCCATGTGCATAGTGAGAGTCAACCTGGCTCCTCTAGAGAAGCAACCAGTGCTTCTTAACCGTCAATCAACTCTCCTACCCTAAAGCAACCTTAGCAATAGGAAGAGTTATGATTGTTCCATGACCTGTAAACATGGGTTCCAAAATGTTATTCATACTGTCAATCATAAACATATAAAATAATGACAAAAAAATAATACAATAATCCTATCTCCCTCCAAGGAGCCTCTACCTGTAGCTGGATGAATGTTTTTCTCCTTCTGGTAGTTTATTTGGTGACAACAGTGGTTTGTGAGTAGAATGGGTGATATGAATTCTGTGCCAAGTTTAAGAGCCAAGACTTTGTTTTTGGTCTCAGAAGGAGCTGTTCCATATGCTGCCAAAGCAAAGGCAAGGAGGAATAGAATGTAGCTTAGCACACTTCTAAGATAAATATCAAGTTCAACAACCTCAGTTTTGTACTTTATTTTGTTTCTTTTTCTTTGCTTTCTTGTCTCTGATACTTAGCTTTGGCTGCTCTGATATTTGTTATGCATAGTAGGCTCTACAGATTAGCCTTCAACTCAATGCCCTTAATTCAGCCTCCAATCTGCTAAAATTGTATGTGTACTCTACCTTTTTCTGTAAACAAGAATTTCTCAAATTTTAATCAACATAAAAAAATGCCCAGAGTATTTGAGATTAGGGAAAATTGGTTGTTATTTTCAACTAAATTATCCAACACTGTGTCTCAGAGCGAGATAGCCAAGTTATACATGTACATCAGAAAAGAGCAATTCGGAGATGGCAAGATAGTTCAGTAAGTAAAGCATTTGCTACACTAGTCCAATAACCTGAGTTCAATTTTCAGAATCCATTTAGAGGTGGAATAAGAGAAATAATTCCACTAGTTGCAATCTCTGATCTCTACCAAATGTCATGACATGTGTGCCACCTATATCATGCACTTACACATATCCACACACACATATGAATGCATTAATAATAAAATGTGAAAGTCAAAATTGAAAAGGCATGCTGATTATTTTTATAACCAAATAAGTGAAGCTCATCATTCTTCTAAGTAATTTCATGCTGAAGTAAGGTGATTCCTTTGCATATTTCTTATAAAGATTTAAAATGTGTTTGGAGATAGTCTAGTTAGTCCTGAGAAAAGCAGGTGACATTAATTTAGATTCTTTTGGTTGGACATCTGTGACTTAAAAGATGTAATAAGAAAAGAAAGCCTTCAATGAAAAACAATTATTCAAAACAAGAAGAAGTATGCAGGCTAGTAAGGTATTCTTGATATCTTTCCAGATCCTTGTTCCAAGTCTCCTCCTGGCTGTCTTCAGATTTCCTCCAGCATCATGTCTGCATGCACACTACCATGCTTCCCACCATGTTGATAATGGACTAAACCTCTGAAACTGTAAGGCAGCCCCAATTAAATGTTCTTCTTTATAAGAGTTGCCTTGGTCATGGTGTCTCTTCACAGCAATAAAACCCTAACTATGACAGAAATTGGCACCAGGGACTCGGGTTTGGCTGTGATAAGCCTGATCATATTTCTGATTGGTGGAATCTGGATTTTGGGACTTTGGATTAGAAAAGCAGTGGAATGTTTTAAGCAAGGCTACATGGGCCATCCTAGTAAGATAAGGGAAGAGAGTGGTGCTGAGGGTGATTTAAGCTGTGGGGGGTCTGACTCAAGAGGTTTCAGAGGAGAAGAATTTTAGTACTCTGCCTAGAGATGTTTGTGATGTTTTGGTAAAGAATGTGGTAGGTTTAGTGTTAGCATATAATAGCATAGGGAACTTGGAATAAGGCTGGACTTTAAGATAAAAAAACTTACTTCTGAAGTGCCATGCCCTTGGGAACTCGCCAAGGACCAGGACCTCTTTCATCTTAGGGCTAGGGGCAGGACATGCCCCCTGGGGTGCATGCCCTCTGGAGGTCTCCTGTAATTTCACAGCCCTCTGTGAAAAACATCTGAATGACAAGCCCTGAGGCACCTGCCCACATCTGCAGACTGCCTGTGAATTCACGCCCCTGTGCAAGAGATTTTTTGAAAAAGACTGAGCCCAGGGGCATAACTTGAAAAGTGCATGAAAGCTTCTGCCAACAGGTGAAGATATTTAAGTCAGGGTTCACATGGACAGAGGGCTCTCTGTAACCGAACTTTTAAATTATTATTTAACACTTATTTATTTATTACTAAATTCACTTATAACAAACACCAACAATTTCTTAACTATTAATCCTATAAATTCCTACAACCCCTTTAATCTATCCACTAAACCTATTGATAATTATAACAACTACTTTCATAACCTTTTAGAATGATACAGTCTCTGGGGCAGGTCCTCAGTCGTCAGGAACACAGTCTTTGTTGTAGATTCTTTAACGCACTTAGCAGTCCTTTTTCTGGATCTCTCAGATGCAGGTTCGTCAGGGTAGTTGGTTATTTCAGTCTCACCTTAAATAAGGCTTCATGCTTTCTTCTCTGTGGGAGACCCCAGCCGTCCGCAGGCCAACTTACTTCTTTTGAATCAGGAACTCAGCTGCTCTGCCTCAGTCCTTAAAGCCAGGCACAGTTTCCCCTAGGCCACTGATCGGACAGATCAAACCCCTCCAGGCAAAAACTGAGCCACAGGGTCCAGTCCTTGGCCTTTTGGTGTCTTGCTCAGGCTTTCTTTGCTCGCCGGCTTCTTTCTGCTTCAGGGAGAGAGCTGGCCATCAATGGCCAGCCGTTTTTTCAGCAGGACTCTTGGAGCTCTCTAGCATCAGGGGCCTCTTCTCTTCTGGGCTCCACGCACTCTCCTCAAATAGGAGGAACTCTGTTTCAGCTTACTTTGGGCTCTGCCCACTTAGCAGCTGAAAACAATGTCAGGCCAGATACTTTGTTTCTTCAATTCTATTGAGTCTTTCCTGTTTTCCTGACTTCAAACTTGTTTTTCAGTCTATTGAGTCTTTCCTGTTTTTGCTGACTTCATGCTGATAATGCTCTTCAGGCCCCGAATTAAGAGACAGTATCAGAAACTCCTATATATTTTCTAAATCTAATTTATCTAACCCCTACAGCTCTCTCTCTCTCTCTCCTGTTCCTGACTCACTCAGTAACATTTCCTGCAACTGGCAGAAAAACATGCATTACAATCTCATCTGAAGGTTTCACCCTCTGATGTTGACAAGTTCCAAGACAACGAATCTCAGGCAGTGAAGGAAACCATCAAAAACAGAAAGCTGGTGAAGTTGTAATTGAACAGGGAGGGCATCTTCCAGCCCCAGCAAGCAGCAAAACTTGACAACTTCAACCATATGGTTTTAGAGTCAAGAAATATACATTTGTGAAAGTTGCTGAGGCCAGATGTGTAGCAGGGATGTCCTTGTATGGAGTCCCAGAAAGGCCTTTATATGAGGTGGATAAGATTGTACTTTGTGCTAGCAGCCAGGCTTGGTAATGTGTAAGAGTCACCCAAGTGGTACTGATTTTAAAGGCATGAAGGTGTCATGGAGAACAACTGAGACTTGGGATTATGAGAGGCCAGGAAAAGCCATTGCTGAAGGTGCAGCTTCAGTGTCAGTTGAAGACCCAGGACTGAAGGGATTATGCAAAGAAGTTGAGGGTTTGCTTCATGAAGAGAGCCTATGAGAGATTATTGGTGATAGTGCAGCCTGTTTTATCGGAGGACCTCATCACTGGGAGATGTCAGTACCATGGGATGGCCACCAAGAACAACAGTAGCAGAAGCTGTGTTACAGAAGCTCTGAAGGTAAAGAGTGGATTGCCTTGGAGACCCCAAGAGAATAGAGATGCCAGAGCTGTGGGATACTTGCAGAGGAAAGCTGCTAACAGGGAGTGGAACCAGCCCAAGAGAAAGAAGTGTGTTGTAGTCAACAAAGGTGAAAGGAGTTAGAGAGTTGAAGAGCACTTTGACATCAGATATGAAGATGTAGAGTTTGTAATTTGTCCAGCTTATTTTCAGTCTTGGTTTGGGTCCAGTATTGCCTCCTTCCCTATGTTTTGAAATGGTAATATATATCCTGTGCCATGATATGTTGGCAGTACAGTTAAGAGATTGCATGAGCCGGGCGGTGGTGGCGCACGCCTTTAATCCCAGCACTTGGGAGGCAGAGGCAGGCGGATCTTTGTGAGTTCGAGGCCAGCCTGGTCTACAAAGTGAGTCCAGGAGAGCCAAGGATACACAGAGAAACCCTGTCTCAAAAAAAAAAAAAAAAGAGAGAGATTGCATGAATCTCAGAAAAGACTTTGAACTTTGGACTTTTAAACTTTGTTGAGACTGTGATAGACTATGGGGACTTTTGAAGTTGAGCTAAATGTATTATGCATTATGTTATGGCCATAAGCCTAAGGAGTCCAGAGAGTGGATTGTGGTGGATTGAATAGGTTTGCCCCCATAGATTCATGTATTTGAATGCTTGGCCCATAGGGCACTATTAGGAGATGTGATCTTGCTGGAGGAAGTGTGTCACTGTGGAGGCAGGGCTTTGAGATCTTAAATGCTCAAGCTATGTCCAATGTAAAACACAGTCTCCTCCTGGCTGCTTTCAGATCAAGATGTAGAACTCTCGGCACCACCAGCACCATGTCTACTTGCACTTTGCCATGCTTCCCACCATGATGATAATGAACTAAACTTCTGAAACTGTAGGCCAGTCCCAATTAAATGTTCTCCTTTATGAGAGATACCTTGAACATAGTGTGTAACAGAATATTTTTATTTACCAACACATATATTTATTAATACTTAACAAGCATCTATAAAATACCTAAATCTTATAACCTAAACCCTAATAATCTATCATCTATAATCTAACTAAAAACACCCCAATATATATCTAAGAACACCCTAATATCTACCTAAGAACATCCAGCAAACACTATTTTAACTTTCTTAAATGGATATTAATATTCTTAGCACAGGTCCATGCAGGATGGCCTGGTTTATGGCAGTACCATCAGGTCATTCAAGCTTAAAGTCTGTTGGGCCTTATTTTGCCAGTTCATAAGGCCAGTTTATTTCCACCACAATGTTGTGGCCAGCTTATAAAGTCAGTATGTTCCAACCACCAATTGAGCATGGTCTTTTCAATCAGCCAAGAATTGCCTCCCCAGTCTCCCTGGACCAGAAGTCTCAAGTCCAAAAACTTATCCAAACAGCTTTCCAACTTCACTTGTCTCGCTCACCTTTCTGGCACTCTGGAGCCCCAAGGCAGGTACTGCCAAATGATTCTCCCTCAGCAGGTCTATGGCATGCCTTTGCATTGGGCTGGCACAGTCCAAACTATGACAATGATGTACCTTGCTATACTCTTCCCCAGAGTGGATTCCCAGAGGGTAAGGGCAGGAGACAGAGAAAGTGTGAGACCATGTGAATTTCTCTTATATATCATCCCATCTGGCAATTGTCGGTGGAGGTTCTCTAAGCATTCCTGTTGCTATAGTTACCAATATTTGTGAGGCTTTCGTGGTTTCTTAGTCCTGCCCCATCAACAGAACAGTACATGTTGTCCCATGTCACGATCCTTGGCAGAGGGTCTCTTAGCATTCCCATTGTTGTGGTTACTGACATTTGCACGGCTTTCACAAGTCATGCCCCTTCAACAGGGCCATCTATGTTTTCACCTCCATAACCTTCAGGGACTCCAGTTTTTGCCAGTCCAAAATCCCTACAAAACGTCTAACTTCTACCACAATAGTGTCTCTTTACAGCAATGTAAACCCTAACTAAGATATGTGGAGAATGGTTTTGACAACTCTGATCATCCTAATGACTGTAGCAGGAGCATCAGCCTTCTGTTCTAGGACTGAAAGATAGATGAAATTGAAGGGGTATAGGTGGCAGCATTTAAACATATAGTAGCACTCAGAGATACTTAGCTCTAAAGATGAGACATTATTTTAACTGAATATCCCACAGAGTATGATGGAAAGTAGGATGTTTTCTTTGTGTTCAGAACCAAGGAAGAGTATACAAGGGAGGAAAGGGTGTTTTTCAGTAGCATCTAGTCCAATAATAATCCCAAGCCTTGGAAGGGCTCCCCTACTTGGGTTTTTTACAACCTGCTGGGCTGACTTTGGAGCAAAGAACTTGAGCTATCATCTTAATCACTGATGTGTGACATTATCTACTGCTAGAAATGTTTGTTTTCATGTTTAATGTAAACTATGTTCTGTGTACATACTGTCAGTTAGAGTACATACTCTATGTTCTGTGATATATGAGTACATATATCAGGTTATTACATATATATAATGATATTAGAGTACATACTCTATGTTCTATCATAGTATGTTCTGTGTACATACTATCATACTACCTTCCAGGTAGCTTTACCATAGCCTCACTTATTCCTTTACTTATCCATCCATTCATGGAATCAGTAATGCATTTTTGTATTCATATATGTCCAGATTATAAACAGTAACAAGTTTTGTATTTCAAAATATCTAGAATAGTTTTTTTTTGCTCTCAAGAGTTTGTAATGCTTTCATCACAAACAAATAATAAACATATGTAGAACTGCTGATTACTCAGACTTGATCATTACATAAAATGCCATGTATCAAAAATCACCTGTAACCAAGGAATATATGCAATCATTATGCAACAATTACAAATAATAAAATGGAGACTGGGAAGATGGATTGGGTAAATTGCCTAGCTATATAAGAATAAGGACATGAGTTTGAATCCCCAGCAAGAAGCTGTGAATGGCTGTGTATGAGCCTCCAACTTCAGTGCTGCTGGGGAGGAGGATAGAGCAATGAGGATAGAACAAGGAGGACAGTTGAGGCTATGGTTTGCTGGCTGTTAGTCTGTCTCAAGGGCATACAGTAGAGATAAATTGAGAAGGACAACCTAACATTCCCCTTTAGACAGGATATCCAACAGAACAGAGTAAAGTGGAAAGTGGGATGTGGAAATAATTAAATTGTTTATTAGTATTTGTATTATTGTTAATTGATTGGCAGCTGTCAATCCTTAAACCATCATTATAAATGAGCACACAGACATATGATGGATTTTAACAAGCCTTGGCCTGAATTGAACAATTTTGGTCCACCCAAGCTAGCTTTTAATTCTATTACCCAAATATGACCCCATATATACATAGGTCCCCTTGTACTGCTATTCTCCATGCTATGCCGATGTTCCTGGCCATGTGGAATGAGGTTCTTTTTTCTAACCCATGGTGTGTGTCCTCCTTCTTACTCCTCCTGGCTGGAATGAACTAATCCTCTGTGTAAAGCGCAGGGTTCCTGTACTAATTTCAGGAAGTCCCGCCTTCCTATAATCTTTCTGCCCAGCTAATTGGCCACCAGCGATGTTTATTAACCAATCAAGAGAATGCCTCAGAAGGGACAATGACCAGATCTCAGCATTGAAATCAGCCTATCAGAAACAATGATATTAGCCTTCCCCAACAGTGGGATGTTTTCTTTGTGCTCAGACCAGGGAAAAGTACACAGGGAAGGAAGAGACCCTTTTTGAGCCAAGTGCCTCTATGCATGTGATTCCACTACACACACACACACACACACACACACACACACACACACACACACACATTCACATACACAATACACATTTTACCACAGAGACAAACATACACACACATACACATATAGTAATAATAATAATTCCATTATTAACCACGTATTATGGGTCAAACTTCATGTAGATATATGTTGTAGATATGCAGAGACTATAAATATAAAAATAAATAAAATAAATTTCTGCCTTTCAGGAGTCTTAGATCCCAGAGCAGTTATAAGTGGACTTTGAAATTTTCTCTTCTTCAAAGTGATTTAAATATTTTAATATTGATTGAAATAATACATACAATACTCTGCAATATTTTCTCCTTTATTGATTTTATACCCTTTCACTTTTGACATATTTGCACCTTTATACCTATAATTTTTTGTTAACTATAACCAATCTTACTTAAATATCCAATGTGATCACCTCTGGATTGTGGCTAATCAACAGTGTGATTGGGTTTACATCTTTACATTCTGTACTTGTTTTCTTTATATCCTATTTGTACTTTGCTCATTCCCAGAAGTTCAGTCTGGTGGAGGGGCTGCCTTTCTCTCTGGCATCCTGTTGGGCACAGGACTGCAATACACACCGGGCAGGACCTTAAGAGAAAAACTTGTGTCCAGCTGTGGAAGCTGTAAAGCTTCCCATTCTTTTTTTTTTTTTTT
>CAJQZJ010025316.1:28841-48547 GCA_907164525.1 Lophiomys imhausi | reverse complement strand
TAAATAAATAAGTGTTAAATAATAATTTAAAAGTTCGGTTTCAGGACTGGGAAAAGGTCTTCCAAGCAAATGGACTCAGGAAACAAGCTGGAGTAGCCACCCTAATATCAAACAAAATAGACTTCCAATTGAAGTTAATAAAAAAAGACAGAGAAGGGCATTACATACTCATTAAAGGAAATATACACCAAGAGGTCATCTCAATATTGAACATCTATGCCCCAAATACAACGGAACCTACATTTATAAAAGAAACGCTTCTAAAACTTAAATCGCACATCGATCAAACACTTTAATAGTGGGAGACTTCAACACCCCACTCACAACTATGGACAGATCATCAAGACAGAAGCCAAACAGAGAAATAATGAGTCTAACAGAGATCATGAACCAAATGGACCTAACAGATATCTACAGAACATTTCACCCAAACAAAAAAGAATAAACCTTCTTCTCAGCACCTCACGGAACCTTCTCCAAAATCGACCATATAGTTGGACACAAAGATAGCCTCAACAGATACAAGAAAATTGAAATACCCCTTGTATCTTATCAGACCACCATGGAATAAAGCTGGACTTCAATAGCAAAAGAATCAACAGAAAGTCTAAACTCATATGGAAATTGAACAACTCTTTACTAGAGGACCACTGGGTCAGGGAAGAAATAAAGAAGGAAATCAAAGACTTCTTAAAATCCAATGAAAATGAAGACACAACATACCCAAACCTATGGGACACAATGAAAGCTGTGCTACAAGGAAAATTCATAGCATTAAGTGCCTTCAAAAAGAAAATTGTGACAGCTCATATTAGCTAATTAACAGCCAAACTGGGTGAATTGGAAAAAAAAAAAAGAAGCAAACACTCCCAAGAGGAGCAGAAGGCAGGAGATCATCAAACTTAGGGCTATAATCAACAACTTAGAAACAAAAAGAACTATACAAAGAATCAATGAAACCAAGAGTTGGTTCTTCGAGAAAATCAACAAAATAGACAGACCCTTAGCCAAATTAACTAAAAGACAGAGGGAGAAAACACAAATCAACAAAATCAGAAATGAAAAGGTTGAAATAACAACAGATATTGAGGAAATCCAGAGAATATTTGGATCCTACTTTAAAAATGTATACTCCACCAAATTTTAAAACTTAAGTGAAATGGACAATTTTCTTGATAGATTCCACCTACCGAAGCTAAATCAAGATCAGATAAACAGATTAAACAGCCCTATAACCCCTAAGGAAAGAGAAACAGTCATTAAAAATCTCCCAACCAAAAAAGCCTAGGGCCCGATGGTTTTAGCACGGAATTCTACCGGACCTTCAAAGAGGAGCTAACACCAATACTTTTCAAACTCTTTCACCAAATAGAATCTGAAAGAACATTGCCAAACTCATTCTATGAGGCCAAAATCACCTGGATTCCTAAACCACACAAAGACCCAACAAAGAAAGAGAACTTCGACCAATCTCCCTCATGAACATAGATGCAAAAATACTTAATAAGATACCAGCAAACCGAATTCAAGAACACATCAAAAGTATCATACACCATGATCAAGTAGGCTTTATCCCAGGGATGCAGGGATGGTTCAACATACGAAAATCTATCAACGTCATTCACCATATAAACAAGATGAAAGAAAAAACCACATAATAATCTCGCTAGATGCAGAAAAAGCATTTGAAAAATTCAACACCCCTTCATGCTAAAAGTTCTGGAGAGAACGGGCATACAAGGGCCGTACATAGAAATAATAAAGGCAATATACAGCAGGCCAGTGGCCAATATCAAAATAAATGGTGAGAAACTTGAAACATTTCTCTAAACTCAGGGACAAGACAAGGATGTCCACTTTCACCATATCTCTTCAATATAGTACTTGAAGTTCTTGCTAGAGCAATAAGAAAACTAAAGGACATCAAGGGGATAAACATCCGAAACGAAGAAGTCAAATTATCCCTATTTGCAGATGATATGATAGTATACATAAGCGACCCCAGAAATTCCGCCAGAGAACTCTTACAGCTGATAAACACCTTCAGCAAAGTGGCTGGATACAAAATTAATACAAAAAAATCAGAAGCCCTTCTTTATACAACAAACAAATGGGCTGAGATAGAAATAATGGAAACAACCCCCTTCACAATAGCCACAAACGACATAAAATACCTGGGGGTAACTCTAACCAAGAAAGTAAAGGACCTGTAGAACAAGAACTTCAAGCCCTTGAAGAAAGAAATGGAAGAGGCCTTTAGAAGATGGAAAGATCTCCCATGCTCATGGATAGGTAGGATCAACATAATAAAAATTGCCATCCTACAAAAAAGCAATATATAGATTCAATGCAATTCCTATCTCAATACCAACACAATTTTTTATAGACTTGGAAAGAGCTAGTCTCAATTTCATATGGAACAACAAAAACCCAGAATAGCTAAATCAATCCTGTACAATAAAAAAACATCTGGAGGTATTACCATCCAAGATTTCAAGCTGTACTACAGAGTAATAGTTGTAAAAACATCATGGTATTGGTATAGAAACAGACCAGTAGATCAATGGAATCGAATTGAATATCCAGAAATAGACCCACACACTTATGGCCACCTAATTTTTGTCAAAGAAGCCAAAACGGCACAATGGAAGAAGGACAGCATCTTCTACAAATGGTGCTGGTCCAACTGGATGTCCATTTGTAAAAGAATGAAGCTAGACCCATACTTATCACCTTGTACAAAACTTAAGTCCAAGTGGAACAAAGACCTTAGCATAAGGCCAGTCACACTAAATCTACTAGAAGATAAAGTGGGAGAAACCCTCGAACTGATTGGCACAAGGGACAACTTCCTGAACAGAACACCAACAGCTCAGGACTTGAGATCAACAATCAATAAATGGGACATCATGAAACTGAAAAGCTTCTGTAAGGCAAAGGACACTGTCATTCGAACAAAACGGCAGCCTACAGACTGGGAGAAAATCTTCACCAACCCCACATCTGACAGAGTGCTAATATCCAAAATCTACAAAGAACTCAAGAAATTAAATGCCAAGAAACCAAATAATCCAATCAAAAAATGTGGGACAGAGCTAAATAGAGAATTCACAAAGGAGGAATCCCTAATGGCTGAGAGACACTTGAAGAAATGCTCAACATGCTTAATCATCAGAGAAATGCAACTCAAGACAACTCTGAGATTCCATCTCACACCTGTAAGAATGGCTAGGATCAAAAACTCAAATGACAGCACGTGCTGGCGAGGGTGTGGAGAAAGGGGTACCCTACTCCATTGCTGGTGGGAATGCAGGCTTGTGCAACCACTATGGAGGTCATTCTGGCGATATCTTAGAAAACTTGGAATAGCTCTTCCTCAGGACCCAGCCATACCACTTCTGGGTATACACCCAAATGACTCTTCACGGAATCATAAGGAAGTTTCCTCATCTATGTTTATAGCAGCCTTATTTGTAATAGCTAGAAACTGGAAACAACCCAGATGTCCCTCAACCGAAGAATGCGATAAAAAAACTGTGGTACATCTACACCATGGAATATTATTCAGCTGTCAGAAACAATGAAATTATGCAATTTGCCGCCAAATGGATGGAACTAGAAAAGCTCATCCTGAGTGAACTAACCCAGACTCAGAAGGACACATATGGCATCTATTCACTTATGGTATGATTTTAGCTATTTAGTAGAAGGTATCAATACTACAACTCACACACCAAAGGGAACTTGGACATAGACTTCTTATTTTTAATTTATATTTTTTATTTATTTTTTATATATTATTTATATTTTTTCTATTTTTAGTCTGTTTTATCTATTGTATGCTTATTGATTTGTTTGTTTAATAGTTCTCTCTCCCAGGTAACAAGACACTTTTCACTGATGGTACTGCTTCATAGATCCCCAATGAATGAAGCGGCTCTTGGCCCTCATAAGACCTCTCAACTGAGATGAGGGACTGTTATATAAGGACACCCACCCCAGAGAAATTGGATGGAACTGTTAGGAGGTAAAGAAAAAAAATGAAATGTGATGTTTCGGCCTTTTACTACTAACTGTCATGAACTGTTTAGGATAATTAAGAAATGCAAACTAATGGTTATGCAAACCAGTCATTCTGTTAGGTACTATGACAGCCTATTATAGTTACTTGCTAAGCTAATCAGAAATAAACCTGCTAAGAGACAAGCAACATCTGCTTACCCTAATATAAGAGATAGATAGGGCCACTTCAAAAACCTCAAGAGATCTGCAGAATATGGCATTCAAAGATGTTTTTGTAACTTTATATTTTTTTTTATATGAAGACATATCAACTCCTGACAGCACCCCCTATTCTCCTCCAAGTAGAAGATGAACATCGAAGAATCTCCAGTGGGAGATGATTGAATTAGTCGCAAGCCTATCTCTTGGTAGGAAAAGCGCCTTGCTCCAACTGTAGACAGAATGCTGTCCAAGAAGGACAAAACCTGGAAGCAGGTAAGTCGACAGCCTAGCTCTGCCAAGACAGGGTAGGTAAGTCCTTCATAACCCGTGCTCTACAATCAATGTCTGTCAGAGAAGCGGGGCCAAACGACTGAAGAGCGATGCTGTAATGTATGGAGAGAAAATGGGAACTGTCTAGGCAGCCACTGGTATGTCATTTCTTAGTTTTGGAAGCTGCAGGCCCTGCACTTCCTATATAATCAGATATATTTATCCCTCTCAGGTCTCTGAGGTGATTGTAGAACAGATAGATAAAGTCTCATAATTAAATTTTGAGTTGTTTAGGAATCAAGAGAGTGTTATACATCTAAGAAGATACTTTTAAAATTGTGTTGCAATTAGTAAGAATGTTGAGTAAGATATAGAACTTTAAACTCATGGAGATGTTTAGATAGTAGAATGTTAAATTCAGGTACCAAATACATATGGACTGGTCATTGGGAATGTACATTAAGCCATATAACCCTCATAACTGTGGCCTAGTTACCTCTGTTGTACTGTATTGTATTTATTATTATAAGAGAAAGAGCCATGTGTTGGACTGAAAAGGGAAACTGTAGGGGGAAATAAGATATACCTTAAACTTAAAACAAAAAAAAAGGGAAGAGGATGGGGGGTTGAGGGTGGGAAGGTGGGACTGGAGGGGGATTAGGGAGGGAACTGCGATTGAGATGTAACTTGAAGAAATAAAAAATAAAGGAAAAAAAAAAACAAAGGTCAGAGGACTGATGGAAAGAGGAGAAAGTGAACACTAAGTATTCACTTCTGTATGTATTTCAAATCCCAACCCCAGCCACTCAGAGCTGCAAGAGCACAGTCTTGGCTGCATATTGTATTTACATTACTCACTGCACTGATGATGGGCTCATGACCAGGGCCAAAGGGAATCACAGAAGCCAAAGAATTGTGTCTCTAGTATTGCATATGTCAGAATTGCCAATTTTGGAAGCCTCTGCTTATTTGTAAGTAAGTGAAAACTGCAAGACTTTGATAACTATTTCCAAAGAAGACATTCAGAAAGTTTCGAGCAACTTCTTGCCTAGAGAAACATGCTGAACTTACTATTCTGTTGAGAGCACACAACTTAGAATCTAAGCTTATATGTTTGAAGAAAATGGATCCATTTCTTACTCAGAGAAGGAAGGCATCCTTACCATAAACCCAGGACACTGAATTTATGGGATTAATGGTCTACCTACCTCCTAGACCAATTTTGGCCCATTGGAACTTTTTGTGCAGCTTGAAAATCAAGAGATCTTCTTACATTTAAAAATGGTTCAAATATTTTAAAAGGAAACCAGTAATTTATAAAATGTATGAGATTCACATTTGAGTATCTCTAATCAAGTTTTATTGTTTTCCATGAATGGAGTTCAGTAGTAGAGTGATTTTTTTGCCTAAAATGTACAAGGCCCAAGGTTTGATTTCTAGCACCACAAGAAAATAAAATAAAGTGATGTTGGAGTACCAAAAAAAAAAAAAAGAAAACTTAAAAATCAGATTGTTTATATTTTAATGTGTAATCTTGGCAAAGAACAAAAAAAGAAAGTTTGTGGCTTAATAATGATGTTGTGTTTGTGTGTCAGGTTGACAAGGGGTCAATTAATTGTGCTGACTAGTTTTATATCAACTTAAACCAAGCTAGAATTATCTGAAAGGAGGGAATTTCAGTTGAGAAAATGCCTCCATAAGATCATCTGTAAGGCATTTTCTTGATAAATGATTGACAGTGGAAGGCAAAGCCCATTGTGAGTGGTGCCATCTCTGGAGTGGAGGTCCCAGGCTCTATAACAAAGCCATGAAAAACAAGCCAATAAACAGCTCCCTCTATGGCCTCTGCATCAGCTCCTCCCTCCAGGTTTTTAATATGTTTGAGTTCCTGCCCTGGCCTCCTTCAGTGTTGGACTATAGAGTGGCCATATAAGCAAAAGAATCCCTTTCCTCCCCAACGTGATTTTTGCCATTGTGTTCTTTGCAATGATAGTAATCCTACCTAAGACACTGACTATGTTGTACAGTTACAGGAACCAAGAGAATCTGGTAGAGTATTGTCAAAAAGAGGCACAGACCAATGCAACAGAAGGAGATCAGAAAAAAAATAAATCTATATAACTATGTGTTACTAACTTTTGAAGAAAAGAACAAGAATAATTCATAGAAGTTTCAGTTAGACACCTATAAGCACATAATATTATAACCTCAGTCAAAAATCTCATAATACATACAGATGAATTTAAGATACACCACAAATATAAGATGTAAATATAATATTTATATTTTAAATATAAAATGTACAATATATTATAATATTTACATTGTAAATATAAAATGTAAAATATAAATCTTTTTGAAGAATCATAGAATATGGTCGTAATAAATAGCTGGGAAGAAGTTCTTTTATTGCCAAGCTGTCAGCCTCAGAGAAAATACTGATAAAATGCCTGTCTGAATTACAGGCTTGTAAAACCAGAACTGAGGAACCAGATATAAATATAAACTGATACCTGAGCTTTTTTGGCCACCTAGAAGCCTTGTCTATAGGGTGATCTGCTGGAAAAATAAGAGCCCCTGTCTCAAACCAGGTGTATGGATATGGTGGCAGAGGCAGACAAATTTCTATGAGTTCAAGGCCATCCTGGTCTGTGTAAGGTTATATAGTGATACCCTGTCTCAACAAACAAACAAATAAACAAAAACCGAAGTGAACATCCTCTGAGGAACATACCCCAGGTTGACCTCTGGATTTAATATATACAACCACATAAACCCACACATATGATGTGTACCTGCTTTCTATTTCTGTCTCTGTCTCTGTCTCTCTGTCTCTCTCTCTCTCTCTCTCTCACACGCACACAATTAAAAGTGGTGTATGTTAGAATAAATTGTAGTTAAAATTCAGATGCTTCTCGATTACAAAGGGCTTGTGTCTCAGTAAATCCACTGTAATTTAAAAATGAAATATCAGAACTAGAAAATGCTTTATTATACTCATAAAGCCCATTTTATAATAATGGATAGAATATCTTACATATACATGCATCTAGTGTTTTATAGACATGATGGGCTGTGGAAACACAACAAGGGTGTGATTACTGAACCATAGAGTAAGTTTTTATTTAGTTTATAAAAGAAATTCCATTAATGTTATATTCCTGTCAAACTTGTAGCAGCATAAACATTGCAAATTTATTGTCTTATAATACTTGCGATCAAGTGGCCAGAGGCCCTGAATAAATGTCACTGGGCTAATGGAAATATTAACAGAGCTCTGCTGCCTTCTGATGTTCTAGGAGAGAGACGGATCCTTTGCCTTTTCCAGCGTGTCACAATATCCATATTCTTTTCTGTGACTTTACCCCACTACCTTTAAATTTAATAATTGCACATCTATCTGACTCTTCTTTGGTTGTTTTCTCTCTCTGGCTATAACCAGACAATTTGCCTTTCTATTATCCACAATTTGAAATAACTGAATTGGCTTATCCACATTATATAAGGTGATTTCTCCTTCTGAAGTTTAATGTCCTTACTTTCCATTATTTCTATGGCATATTTTCTTAGTTAGAGTTTATTGCTGTGAAAAGACACCAGGACCATGACAATTCTTATGAAGAAAATGTTTAATTGGGACTGGCATACAGTTCAGAGATTTAATTCAATACTGTCATGGGGGAAAAGCATGGTAGCATGAAGGCAGACATGGTATTGCAGGGGTAACTGAGAGTTCTATATCTGGATTCACAGGCAACAGGAAGATGTAGTGAGCCACTAGGTCTGGGTTGAGCTTCTGAGACCTCAAAGCTTGCCTCAGGGATACATTTCCTCCAACAAGGCCACACCCACTCCAACAAAGCCACGCCTCCTAACAGTGCCACTCTCCATGTGCCTATGGGGTTCATTTTATTCAACCATCACACATATGTTTGGCTAAGTTCAAATAGCTTCATTTGTAATAGCCCAAGAGAATTTATGTTGTTAGCAATATTGGCCTGTTGCAACTCTCTTTAGTGACCAAACAGCAAAACACTATCACACACACTTTTTAATACTGAAATTAAAAGTCATAAATTGTTGAAAGGATTTGGCTGTACCTCAAACACAATATGATAAGTAATAAGGTTGACCATAAAGACCATGTAGGATTCTATTTCAATAAAATTCTTTTTTTTTTCAGTTTTCTTTCTTTTAATTTATTTTTTTGGAGTTTTTTTCTTTATTTTTTATTTCTTCAAGTTACATCTCAGTTGCAGTCCCCTCCCTATTCCCCCCTCCAGTCCCACTGTCCCACCCTCAACCCCCCATCCTCTTCCCTTTTTTTTTAAGTTTAAGGTATATCTTATTTCCCCCTACACTTTCCCCTTTCAGTCCAACAAAAGGCTTTTCTCTTATAATAATAAATACAATACAAAACAACAGAGGTAATTAGGCCACAGTTATGAAGGTTATATGGCTTAGCATACATTCCCAATGTCCAGTCCATATGTATTTGGCACCTGACATTCACATTCTACTATCTAACCATCTCCATGAGTTTAAAGTTCTATATCTAACTCAACATTCATACTAACTTGCAACACAATTTTAAAAGCATCTTCTTAGGTCCATAACACTCTCTTGACTCCTAAACAACTCAAAATTTAATTATGAGACTCTAGCTATCTGTTCTTCATCCACCTCAGAGACCTAAGAGGGTTAAATATATCTGATTTTATAGGAAGTACAGGGCCTGCAGCTTCCAAAACTAAGATATGATATACCAGTGGCTGCCTGGACAGTTCCCATTTTCTCTCCATACATTACAGCATCGCTCTTCAGTCATTTGGCCCCGCTTCTCTGACAGACATTGATTGTAGAGCAGGGGTTATGAAGGACTTACCTACGCTGTCTTGGCAGAGTTAGGCTGTCGACTTACCTGCTTCCAGGTTTTGTCCTTTTTGGACAGCATTCTGTCTTCAGTTGGAGCAAGGGGCTTTTCCTACCAAGAGATAGGCTTGCGACTAATTCAATCATCTCCCACTGGAGATTCTTTGATGCTCATCTTCTACTTGGGGTAGAATGGGGGTGCTGTCAGGAGTTGATATGTCTCGATATCAAAAAATCTTAAGTTACGAAAACATCTTTGAATGCCATATTCTGCAAGTCTCTTGAGGTTTTTGAAGAGGCCGTATCTATCTCTTATATTAGGATAAGCAGATGTTGCTTGTCTCGTAGCAGCTTTATTTCTGAATAGCTTAGAAAATAACTATAATGGGCTGTCATAGTACCTAACAAAATGACCGGCTTGCATAACTATTAGTTTGCATTTCTTCATTATCCTAAACAGTTCATGACAATTAGTAGTAAAAGGCTGAAATATCACACTTCATTTTTTTTCTTTACCTCCTAACCCTTCCATCCCATTTCTCTGGGGTGGGTTTTCCTTATATAACAGTCCCTCATCTCAGTTGAGAAGTCGTATGAGGCCCAAGAGCCTCCTCATTCATTGGGGGTCTACGAGGCAGTACCACCAGTGAAAAGTGTCTCATTGCCCAGGAGAGAGAACTAAAAAACAAACAAACAAATAAGCAGACACACAGATAAAAAAGAATAAAAAATAGAAAAAAATATAAAAAATAAATAAAAAAGAAAAAGAAAAAGTCTATGTCCAGGTTCCCTTTGGTGTGTTAGTTGTAGTATTGATACCTTCTACTATATAGCTAAAATCCTACTATAAGTAAATAGATGCCATATGCATCCTTCTGAGTCTGGGTTAGCTCACTCAGGATGAGCTTTTCTAGTTCCATCCATTTGGCTGCAAATTGCATAATTTCATTGTTCCCGGTAGCTGAATAATATTCCATTGTGTGGATGTACCACAGTTTTTTAACCCATTCTTTGGTTGAGGGACATCTGGGTTGTTTCCAGTTTCTAACTATTAAAAATAAGACTGCTATAAACATAGATGAGGAAACTTCCTTATGATTCTGTGAAGAGTCATTTGGGTGTATACCCAGAAGTGGTATGGCTGGGTCCTAAGGCAAAGCTATTCCAAGTTTTCTAAGATATCGCCAGAATGACCTCCATAGTGGTTGCACAAGCCTGCACTCCCACCAGCAACGGAATGGGGTACCCCTTTCTCCACACCCTTGCCAGCATGTGCTGTCATGTGAGCTTTTGATCTTAGCCATTCTGACAGGTGTGAGATGGAATTTCTTAGTTGTCTTGAGTTGCATTTCTCTGATGATTAAGGATGTTGAGCATTTCCTCAAGTGTCTCTCAGCCATTAGGGATTCCTCTTTGTGAATTCTCTATTTAGCTCTGTCCCGCATTTTCTGATTGGATTATTTGCTTTCTTGGCATTTAATTTCTTGAGTTCTTTGTAGATTAGCCCTTTGTCAGATGTGGGGTTGGTGAAGATTAATAATTTATTTTTTATTTCTTCAAGTTACATCTCAATCACAATCCCCTCCCTACTCCCCCCTCCAGTTCCACCCTCCCACCCTCTTCCCCCTCAACCCCCCATCCTCTTCCCTTTGTTTTTAAAGTTTAAGGTATGTTGCCCCCTCCAACAGCTCCCCCTTTTAGTCCAACAAATGGTTAAAACGGTTCTTTCTCTTATAACAATACATACAATACAAAACAACAGAAATAATTAGGCCACAATTATGAGAGTTATATGCCTTAGCATACATTCCCAATATCCAGTCCATATGTTCTTTTTTATTGAAAAAGATTTTTATGTAGTATATCCAGTCATGCTTTTTTCCTTCCCAACTCCACCCAGATCCTCTCTATGTCCACATCCACCAACACCATTTCCTTTTTTTCTATATATCTTTAAAAAACAACAAGTAAACAGGGTTGGAGAGATGGCACAGTGGTTAAGAGCACTGCCATCTTTGTATATTGATACAAAATTAAGATTATATTTGGCCTCATTTGTATTGATCTTTGTATATTGATACAAAATTAAGGGTAACACTTCTTAAAGGTATTGTTCATAGTAATACTTTAAAATAAAATGTCAAGTTTTGACCTCTTGCTACCAACCGACATAAACTGTTTAGGATAATTAAGAAACGGAAACTAATAGTCATGAAAACGTGTCATTTTGTTAGTTACTATGACAGTCTATCACAGTTATTTTCTAAGCTACTCAGAAATCAAGTTGCTAAGAGACAAGCAATATTTGCTTATCTAAATATAAGAGATAGATAGGGCATCTTCAAAAACCTCAACAGATCTGCAGAATATGGCATTCAAAGATGTTTTCTTAACTTAAGATTTTTTGATATTGAGACATGTCAGCTCCTGACAGCACCCCCTATATTACTCCAAGTAGAAGATGAGCATCGAAGAATCTCCAGTGGGAGATGATTAAATTGGTGGTAAGCCTTTCTCTTGGCAAGAAAAACCCCTTGTTTCACATGTAGACAGACTTCTGCCCAAAAAGGACAAAACTTTGAAGCAGATAAGTCGACAGCCTAGCTCTGCCAAGAGAGGGTCGGTAAGTCCTTCATAATTCCTGCTCTACAATCAATGTCTGTCAGAGAAATGGGGCCAAATGGCTGAAGATTGATGCTGTAGTGTATGGAGAGAAAATGGGAACTGTCCAGGCAGCCACTGGTATGTCATTTCTTAGTTTTGGAAGCTGCAGGCCCTGCACTTCCTATATAATCAGATATATTTATCCCTCTCAGGTCTCTGAGGTGGTTGAAGACTAGGTAGCTAGAGTCTCATAGTTAAATTTTGAGTTGCTTAGGAATCAAGAGGGTGTTCTGGATCTAAGAAGATAGTTTTAAAATTATGAGGCAAGTTAGTATGAAAGCTGAGTTAGATATAGAACTTTAAACTCATGGAGATGGTTAGATAGTAGAATGTTAAAGTCAGGTGCTAAATACATATGGACTGGGCATTGGGAATGTATGCTAAGCCATACAACTCTTATAATTGTGGCCTATTTATTTCTGTTGTTTTGTGTTGTATTTATAGTTATAAGTGAAAAGAACCATTTTTTGGACTGAAAGGGAGAGCTGTTGGGGGGAAACAAGAAATACCTTAAACTAAAAAAAAAAAAAAAAAAAAAAAGGAAGAAGATGTGGGGTTGAGGGGGAGGAGGGTGGAAGGGTGGGACTGGAGGGGGGAGTAGGGAGGGGATTGTGATTGAGATGTAACTTGAAGAAATAAAAAATAAATTATTAAAAAAGAGCACTGCATCCTCTTCTAAAGAACCTGGGTTCAAATCCCAGCACCCACATGGGAGTTAACAGCTTTCTATAATGGCCAGTCATGGTGATCCATGCCTTAAGTTCCAGCACTCAAGAGACAGAGCCAGGCAGAACTCTGTGAGTTCGAGGCCAGTTTGGTCTACAGAGTGAGTCCAGGGCAACCAGAACTACACAGAGAAAGCATGTCACAAAAACAAAACAAAAAGAAAATAAAACAAAGAAAAATCCAAAAAACAAAACTGAAAACAAACAAACAAATCAAGAAATGCATATACCAACTCCTTCACAAAAACATATGCCAAAACATATGTGAACACCTATAAGCCAAAAAGTACCCAACAAAACAATATAAGACAAAAAGTCTACAAAATACTATTGAATTTTTTGTGTTGGTTGAAAAAGAATAAAATATGTATACACACATGATAATTGCTAGGAAAAATAGAGATGAATTTATCATTTGACCCTGCAATTTTGCACCTTGAGACTGATATTTTAAAAATGCACATTGACATGAAAACATGAAAAAATAATAGTGTCCAGTTTTTTCTAAGAATATTCTAAATATTAATAGATAATTGAGAACAACCCATGTAGCTATGCAAGACAGGCATTTTTAAACAGTATTACTTCCACATTTTTATTTGAAACTTTCTGGAAAATTATTTCATCTAAAAATAAAAAAATAGTGCTTGCCTCAGCAGCACTAATACTAAAATTAGAATGACAAAATTACAGAAGATAAAATGTGCATAGCTTCCTCTGGTTAGTCTAAAAAATGTGAGAATACCAAATTGTGTATGAATGTGCTTAGATGTCTATATTTAACTATAGTTGTGAAAAGGAGAATAGAAATATTATCAAAAGGGAAAGTAAGAAACTACACTTTTTTGAATATATTTTTGTTCTAGAAACTTGGTTTTAGAAAAATATTCTTGAAAATTTTGAAAAGCTATATAAAAAAGATGAGCCTAAGTTGTTTTTTTTTTTTCTGTTTGATGAAACCTTCTGAAGAAAGCTAGAGTAGTTGATAAAATATCAAACAAATACAGACTATGTGTCTTTATCAGGATATTCTCTTGGGGAAGGAATAGAAACAAGACTTCTCAAACTGCTTACAATAAATGTACTGTGGAAGTACTGGCACTCAAAGACCGCAACGGCAATGATGATACATGCACACGTATATATGTACCACTTATGTGTGTATAATATAGTTGCTAGAAAATGTGTTCTGTATCCCATTAGAAAACAAACAGGCTAAGGGATAATAAAATATAACAAGACAAATGAAAAACAACCGCATTGGAATAGGACAAAACAAACAACAAGAGAAAAAAACAAGAAGGAATAGAGCCCCCCCACAAAAAAAAGCACAGGAAACATATATGCAGAGTCCCATTCATTCACACATTCAAGAATTCCATAAAAACACAAAACTGCAAGTAATAATGTATGCAGAGGTCCTGTAGGGTAAAAGAAATAGATAAAGTTAAGAATCAAAACAAAATGCTCTGCTGTGATGTTATGAGACAAGGAACCTCCTAAGATGCTGTAGAATTTATTTACTGTTGGTTATCTACTAATGGACATGCAGCATACAGTTAAGAGTAGTTTATTTCCCCAGTGAGACTCCCTTGGAGAAAACTGCATTTAATTTGCAAGTGGCTATCAATTGGAGATCACTTCTGGGTTAGGGATGGGAACATGTGTCTATTTCTTTCAGATTTAGGATGCCATTAGTGCAGACCTCTGCAGGTCATATGAATGCTGCCCCAGTCTCTGTGAATTTATATTGATATCAATACTGTTGCATTTAGAAGGCCTTATTTTCTTGTTGTCCTCCATTTCCTCCCACTCTTATACTATTTTTTAATAATTTATTTTTTATTTCTTCAAGTTACATCTCAATCACAATCCCCTCCCTACTCCCCCCTCCAGTCCCACCCTACCACCCTCTTCCTCCTCAAACCCCATCCTCTTCCTTTTTTTTTTTTTTTTTTAGTTTAAGGTATATTTTTCCCCCAACAGCTCCCCCTTTCAGTCCAACAAATGGCTCTTTCTCTTATAATAAAAAATACAATACAAAACAACAGAGGTAATTAGTCCACAATTATGAGAGTTATATGGCTTAGCATACATTCCCAATGTCCAGTCCATGTGTATTTGGCACCTGACTTTAACATTCTACTATCTAACCATCTCCATGAGTTTAAGGTTCTATATCTGACTCAGCTTTCATACTAACTTGCATCACAATTTTAAAAACAGCTTCTAAGGTCCAGAACACCTTCTTGATTCCTAAACCACTCAAAATTTAACTATGAGACTCTAGCTATCTATTCTTCAACAACCTCAGAGACCTGAGAGGGATAAATATATCTGATTATATAGGAAGTACAGGGCCTGCATCTTCCAAAACTAAGAAATGACATACCAGTGGCTGCCTGGACAGTTCCCATTTTCTCTCCAATCATTACAGCATCAATTTTCAGCCGTTTGGCCCCGTTTCTCTGATAGACATTGATTGTAGAGCAGGGGTTATGAAGGACTTGCCTACCCTGTCTTGACAGAGCTAGGCTGTCGACTTACCTGCTTCCAAGTTTTGTCCTGTTTGAACAGCCTTCTGTCTACATTTGAAGCAAGGGGTTTTTCTTCCCAAGAGATAGGCTTGCCACTAATTCAACCATCTCACACTGGAGATTCTTCATGCTCATCTTCTACTTGGATGAATAGGGGGTGCTGTCAGGAGCTGACATGTCTCAATATCAAAAAATCTTAAGTTAAGAAAACATCCTTGAATGCTATATTCTTCAGATCTCTTGTGATTTGTGGAGATGCCCTATCTATCTCTCATATTTAGATAGGCAACTATTTCTTGTCTCTTAGCAACTTGATTTCTGATTAGCTTAGAAGATAACTGTGATAGACTCTCATAGTAACTAACAAAATGACATGCTTACATGACTATTAGTTTGCATTTCATAATTATCCTAAACAGTTTATGACAGTTGGTAGCTTTAGAATGAAACGTGAAGTTTTGGCATTTTGCTACCAACTGTCATAAACTGTTTAGGATAATTATGAAATGCAAACTAATAGTCATGTAAACATGTCATTTTGTTAGTTACTCTGAGACTAGGTACAAAACCTTTAAGAAGCATTACCCTTAATTTTGTATCAATATACAAAGATCAATACCAATGTGGCCAAATATAATCTTAATTTTGTATCAATATACAAAGATCAATACCTATGTAGTGCAATACAATCTTAATTTTGCATCAGTATACAAGGGTCAATACCATTGTGGCCAAATATAATCTTAATTTTGTATCAATATACAAAGATCAGTATTGATGTAATCTAATACAATCTTAATTTTGCATTAATATACAATGATCAATACCAATTTAGCCAAATATAATATTAATTTTGTATCAATATACAAAGGTATAAGGGCATATACAATAATCTGTCCTTTTTTCTTGATCTTTCCTATACTATGTCTCTGTCCCATTTTTCTGAAGTCTGTTCACTCCTACATAGGAGAGAAAGAAGGATACAGAAAAGAAAAAGAGATAAGTCCCTGGGTCTTACCTCCAAAACCCATTTAACAAGCCCATTTAACAGCTTGTAGTCTCTTACCCTAAATAACAAAATTTTCTATTATCCATCAAATGGCCAAAGAGGGGGCAAACACCCTCCCCACCTTCTGGGGATGGGACGTTGCTCTCTTAAAATGACTTCCTGCTGATTTGGGACGTAGTAAACCTGTTTGGGGCCCAAGTAAGAATGGAAGAATGGTTAAGAATATTAATAGAACCATTTGATGTTCAGTCCTTTTGTGGTCAGCTGTTTAGATGTCCTAAGAAGTTTGTAGACAGAAGCTGATCTTCAGGGCTTTACTGGAGTTCTGGCTGGAGCAGTCTGTGGAACTGAACAATCTTAGCGATTTTGAGTTGTTGTGGTTGTAGACTTTTGAGGGAAACAGTTATTGAGGAAGTCTGCAAGGCTGGATCATCTGGGCCACTCATCTTATTTGGTGTCTGATGTGTTTTCTGCTGGAATTTCCCTTGTCCAGTTGTCCCTGGATTCCTTGAAAGGATGCTTTAAGTCTCCTTGAAGATAAGAACAGAGCCCTGCCCTAATCCTAACTCTGGGACAATTACTTTTTTTGGGGGTGGTCAGGTAATATTTTTCCTGGAGCAAATTTGGTTTTTTGACAATATATAAAGTATTATCTTTCAATCCGGATTAAAGAAGAAATTATTTTGATATTTTGGAACTAAACAAAACTTTAGTGTATATTTTTTGAGATCTCAAAGGACAATTTGTTTGAATTTCAGCATGCCTTTTCTAAGTAGCTTTTAAACTTAAATCCTTCCAAATCCTATGTGCCTGTCTCTACGTTCAAAGTATTGGGATCAAAGACATGTGATTCCCAACTGATGGATAAAGATCTGCTCCACCACCCCTGGATCAAAGTTTTTCTCTATTTAGAGCTTGTTTTGTATCAGGCTGACCTTGAGCTCTGAAATCTGCCTGTTTCTGTCTGTAGTGTGTTGTATTAAGGGTGTATTCTTCTCCAATGATGGGATTAAGGGTGTGTAACATCACTGCTCTGTTCCTTTGAACTCTAGAATTTATAAGACAACCAACTCTATAGTGATCCTCCTGTCTCTGCTGGAGTTAAAGGCATGGGCTAACATCACACATTTCATGCATTTTACCTTAGGTCTAAGTTTTTTCAACTCTTGGAGGTTTATAAAACCAGATTGAAGAGCTGTAACCTTTAATTTATTTACAGTATTTTAAACCTGTTACCTGCTTTTTAATGCCAAACCATGGAAATATCCTGTACCTCTACAAAAAAACAAAACTTTTAAGCTGTTATCAAGTTTGTGTAATCTATGTGGCCACCTGCCGTTTAACATTCTAATCTGAAACTAAGGCCATTTTCCTTTCATGCCAGTAAGGCAACTATACTTTGGTAAATTATAGTTTGAAATTTTTATATTGTATTTTTATTATATTTTAAGCTTATTAACTCTTTTCTTAAAAAAGTATTATTTACTTCTAGAACATAGTTTCCTCCCTCCTCCTCTCCTGGCCTCTCCCTCCCTCTCTCCTTCCCTCCCTCCTACCTTCCCTCTGTCCCTCCTTATTCCTCTACTTGGTAGTCTCCTTCTCCTCAGATGAGGTAGGCCCTCACATATCATACTCCCTCAGATCTTGTGTCATGTGAGGGCCAAGAGTTTCCACTTGTCCTGGAGCTTGGAAAGGCACACCATCTAGGGTGTGGTGTTCCATTAAACTGCAGCAGAATCCATGACTCACTGGTAGGTAAAATTTTTCCTAGGATAGATATGCTAAGTTCCTATCTATTTGGGTGTGTAGGTTATAGGATAGTTATCCTGTGATGTATGGTTAATATCCATTTATAAAGGAATATATACCATGTTTATATTTCTGGGACTGTCAGCTCACTTAGGATGAGCTTTTCTAGCTCCATCCATTTGGTTTCGTATTGCATGATTTCCTCATTTCTGATAGCTGTGTAGTATTCCACTGTGTAAATGTACCACAGTTTTTTATCCATTCTTCAGCTGAAGGACATCTGGGTTGTTTCCAGTTTCTGGCTATTACAAATAAAACTGCTATGAACACTGTTGAGGCAATGTCCTTGTGGTTTTGTTTCGAATCTTTTGGATATATGCCCAAGAGGGGTATGGCTGGGTCTTGAGGTAGATTTATTCCCAATTTTGTAAGATATCTCCAGATTTATTTCCAAAGTGGTTGCACAAGTTTGCAGTGCCACCAGCAATGGGGGAGTGTTCCCCTTTCTCCACATCCTCACCAGCATGTGCTATCATTTGAGTTTTTGATCTTAGCCATTCTGAGAGGTGTGAGATGGAATCTCAGAGTTGTTTTAAGTTGCATTTCCCTCATGACCAAAGATGTTGAACATTTTCTCAAATGGCTCTCAGCCTTTAGAGATTCCTCTTCTGTGAATTCCCGGTTTAGCTCTGTACCCCATTTATTAATGGGGTTATTTGATTTTTTGGTGTTTAATTTCTTCAGTTCTTTATATATTTTGGATATTAGCCCTCTGTCAGATGTTGGGTTGGTAAAGATCCTTTCCTAGTCTGTAGGCTGCTGTTTTGTTCTAAGGACCGTGTCCTTTGCCTTACAGAAGCTTTTCAATTTTATAAGTTCCCATTTGTCGTTTGTTTGTTTTAGTGCCTGATCTATTGGTGTTCTATTCAGGAAGTTGCTACTAGATTTTCCAATTTTGTGGAGTACAAGTTTTTGAAGTATGACCTAATGATTCTTTGGATTTCCTCAATGTCTGTTGTTATTTCCTCCTTTTCATTTCTGATTTTGTTGATTTGGGTATTTTCCCTCTACCGTTTAGTTAGTTTAGTTTAGCTAAGGGCTTGTCTATTTTGTTGATTTTCTCAAATAACCAACTCTTGGTTTTGTCAATTCTTTGTATTGTTCTTTTTGTTTCTAAGTTGTTGATTTCAGCCCTGAGTTTGATAATTTCCTCTTGTCTGCTCCTCTTGGGAGTGTTTGCTTCTTTTATTTCTAGCTCTTTCAGATGTGCTTTTAGGTGGCTAATATAGGAACTCTCCAGTTTCTTTTTGAAGACACTTAGTGCTATAAACTTTCCTCTTAGCACTGCTTTCAATGTGTCCCATAAGTTTGGGTATGTTGTGCCTTCATTTTCATTGAGTTCTAAGAAGACTTTAATTTCTTTTTTTTTTTTTTAATTCGTCCCTGACCCAGAGGTCATTGAGGAGAGAGTTATTCAGTTTCCATTTTTTGCAGGCTCTCTGTTGTTTTTGTTATTGTTGAAGTCTAGCTTTATTCCATGATGGTCTGGTAAGTTACAAGGGGTAATTTCAATTTTCCTTTATCTGTTGAGGCTTGCTTTTTGACCGAATATATGTTCGATTTTGGAGAAGGTTCCGTGAGGTGCCGAGAAGAAAG
>CAJQZJ010025316.1:0-18841 GCA_907164525.1 Lophiomys imhausi | reverse complement strand
TGCCCCGAATTAAGAGACTGTATCAGAAACTTAGGTATTCACTAAATGTAACTTATATTAACCTATCAGCCCCTTCAGTTTTTCATTATTTTATTTTATTTATTACTTCAAGTTACATCTCCATCATAGTGTCTTCTTTCTACCCCTCCCAGTTCTGTCCTCCCACCCTCTACCCACTATCCCTTCCATCCCACTCCTCTGGAGTGGAGTGTCCCTACATAACAGTCCCCCACCCCAGTTCAACAGTCATATGAGGGCCAAGAGCCTCCTCATACACTGGGGGCACATAAAGCAGCACCACTAGGGCAACGTGTCTCATTGACAGGAAAGAAACTCTATATTCATGTTCCCTTTGGTGCATTTGTTGTAGTATAGTTATCCTGTACTATATGGCTAAAATCCGACTATAAGTGAACAGATGCCATGTGCATTATTCTGAGTATGGGTTAGCCCACTCAGGATGAACTGCTCTAGTTCCATCCATTTGGCTGCAAATTGCATGATTTTGTTGCTTCTGATAGCTGAGTAGTATTCCATTGTGTAGATGTACCACAGTTTTTTAATTCATTCTTCAGTTGAGGGATATCTGGGTTGTTTCCAGTTCCTAGCTATTACAAATAAGGCTGCTATGAACATAGATGAGGAAATTTCCTTGTGATTTGGTGAGGAGTCATTTGGATGTATACCCAGAAGTGGTATGACTGGGTCTCAAGGCAGAGCTATTTTAATGAGCTACCTGAAGCTGCCTTAAAAAGTAAAGAGGTTCAGGTTGTCTGATGTTTTTTTGAGGGTTGGAAGTTCAAGAAGCATTTCCCAGCCTCCTTTAGGGGCTCCTTTACAATATGTGTGTTTATCTTCTGGCTTTTGTGTTGTCCTTTCTATTTTTTGTAAAACCAAGGTCACCAGGACTCAATAATCTTTGTGATTAAATCATTATCTAACTTCTTCCGAATGGCCCAACTCTAAATGTCATGGCCATAGGATTTCTACATCTTAAAACTGTCACCTTTGGAGATGCAACACATGCTTATCTTTAGTAAACAGCCCCTATACAAACTGTAGTATGGACCAAAGCTCCAAAGTGGAGTTCTAGTAAATAAGAGAGATGAGGGAAAAAAAACTTAGTGAATAAAAAAATGAATTAAGAAGAGGAGGACACAAGTACTCCTAAAGCATAGAGAATGGTTTTATTACAGATACACTGGAGAAAGCAGGCAGTAGGACGGATCCCGGGTGAACATGGTTCACAGACTAAATTGGACCATGAAAGGAGTGAGTGTGGAGGAGAGCAAGAGAGGAGGCACAGACCAAGAGGTGGCCTGGTCCAAGAGGATAAGAGAAGCCCGTGGCCTGACTGGACCATATAGGGATCAGGCTAGGGAAAGAAGCAGAAGCCCAGCCCCTGGGAGAGAGAGTTTCAGGGTAGATGTTGAGGTGAGCAGTGTTGGGAGAAGCCAAAGTACGGACTGATGCTTGAAATGCTGGCTAGAGTCCACCTTGATATGTTAATAGGCACCTCAGCAATTTGCCTCAGATTTCTGAGCCTTAACAAGGAGACTGAGGAAATCACTGTATGTTCCCATTAGTTATAAAACAGTTTTCTGGTGAAAAAATCTGAGTTCAGAGCATTTGGGAATGTGATTATACAATGATAAATAAAATATATTTTTCATCCTCAAAAAGTTTCATGCTCTGGGAGATCATGCAGACCAGTAAAAAGAGAATTATAATGATATAAGTAGGAATGTAGATGTCGGTACTGTGTTTTCCAAACCTTAAGACACATACAAATTATCTGGGAGACTTGCTAGCATGCAGGGGCTTACTCAAGAAGTCTCCCTCTGTACCAAGCTCTCACATGATGTTAATGTTGACAGTCTAGACACCATTCTTTTAAAGGATAAGTTTGGAAGACACCAAGGAAATAAAAGGCCTTCTAGGTACAACAGTACTGATGCGCTTATGACCTCACAGAGACTGTGGCAGCATGTACGAGCTACACAGGTCTAAATCAGATGGGGTTTCGGTGTTGAGAGGGAAAGTATACACAAGCCCCATCCCAACTCTAGAAACCATCCCCAATTATTAACCACTTGCAAATGAAAAATTAGCTTTTTCCACCAGAGTCCAACTGGTAAAAAACACACTTAAGGACAGACCTCCTCTCCAACAATAGATTCTCAACATAAAACAAACTCAGTGGTGCGTAGGGAAGATGTTTTGGTCTTAATTTCCTTTCTGTGCATTATTTTTCTTTACTTTACAGCTATTTCCCATATATATATATATATATATATATATATATATATATATATATATATATTTTTTGTTTTTAAATTAAGGAATTTTTATGTGTGTGAGTCTATATGTGTTTTCTTGTGCTTTTTCTTTGGCTGTTTTTGTGTTCTGTTCATGTGTTTTGTCCTATTAATGTTTCTTTGCTTGTTTTTTATCTTACTTCATTTTATTTTATTATTTTTTGATATATTTCTTTTTTAATATTTATTTATTACTTCAGGTTACATCTCTATCACAGTGTCCGCTTTCCACTCCTCCCAGGCCTGCTCTCCCACCCTCTACACCCTATCCCTTCCATCCCACTCCTCTGGAGTAGAGTGTCCCTATATAACAGTCCCCTGCCCCATTTCAGCAGTCATATGAGGGCCAAGAGTCTCCTCATACACTGGGGGCATATAAGGCAGCACCACTAGGGCAAAGTGTCTCATTGATAGAAAACAAAGTCTATGTTCCTGATCCCTTTGGTGCAATGGTTGTGGTATAGTTATCCTGTACTATGTGGCTAAAATCGGATTATAAGTGAATAGATGCCATATGCATCCTTCTGAGTCTGGGTTACCTCACTCAGGATGAGCTTCTCTAGTTCCATCGATTTAGCTGCAAATTGCATGATTCCATTGTTTATGATGGCTGAGCAGTATTCCATTTTGTGGATGCACCACAGTTGTTTTTCAAAAATCCATTCCTCGGTTGAGAGACATCTGGGTTGTTTCCAGTTTCTAGCTACTACAAATAAGACTGCTATGAACATAGATGAAGAAACTTCCTTGTGATTTGGTAAGGAATCATTTGGATGTATACCCAGAAGTGGTATGGCTGGATCTTGGAGTAGAGCTATTCCAAGTTTTCAAAGAGATTGCCAGAATGATTTCCATAGTGGTTGTAAAAACTTTCATTCCCACCAGCAATGGAGGAGTGTTCCCCTTACTCCACAACCTCACCAGAATGTGCTGTCATTTGAGTTTTTGATCTTAGCCATTCTGACAGGTGTGAGATGGAATCTCAGAGTTATCTTGAGTTGCATTTCTCTGATGGTTAAGAATGCTGAGTATTTCTTCAAGTGTCTCTCATTCTTTAGGAATTCCTCCTTTGTGAAATCTATGTTTAGCTCTTTTACCCATTTTGTGATTGGATCATTTGGTTTCTTGGCATTTAATTTCTTGAGTTCTTTGTAAATTTTGGATATTAGCCCTCTGCCAGATGTGGGGCTGGTTAAGATTTTTTCCCAATCTGTAGGTTGCTGTTTTGTTCGAATGATAGTGTCTTTTGCCTTACAGAAGCTTTTCAGTTTCATGAAGTCCCATTTATGATTGTTGATCTCAAGTCCTGAGCTGTTGGTATTCTGTTCAGGAAGTTGTCACTTGTGCCAATGAGTTCAAGGGTTTTTCCGACTTTCTTTTCCAGTAGATTTAATGTGTCCGGCCTTATGTTAAGATCCTTGATCCACTTGGACTTAAGTTTTGTACAAGGTGATAAGTATGAGTCTAATTTCATTCTTTTACAAGTGGACATCCAGTTGGACCAGCACTATTTGTTAAAGATGCTGTCCTTTTTCCATTGTACGGTTTTGGCTTCTTTGTCAACAACTAAGTGACCATAGGTGTGTGGGTTCATTTCTGGGTCTTCAATTCGATTCCATTCATCGACTGGTCTGTTTCTATACCAGTACCATGCTGTTTTTATTACTATTGCTCTGTAGTACAGCTTGAAATCTGGGACGGTGATACTTCCAGATGTTTGCTTTTTGTTTGTTTTGTACAGGATTGATTTAGCTATTCTGGGTTTTTGTTATTCCATATGAAGTTGAAAATTGCTTTTTCCAGGTCTGTAAATAATTGTGGTGGTATCTTGGTAGGAATTGCATTGAATCTGTATATTGCTTTTGGCAGAATGGTCATTTTCATTATGTAGATCCTACCTATCCATGAGCATGGGAGATCTTTCCATCTTCTGATGGCCTCTTCAATTTCTTACTTCAAGGACTTGAAGTTCTTGTGATATAGGTCTTTCACTTGCTTTGTTAGAGTTACCCCCAGGTATTTTATATTGTTTGTGGCTATTGTGAAGGGTGTTGTTTCGCTAATTTCTTTCCCAGTCCATTTACTGTTGTATAAAGAAGGGCTTCTCGTTTTTTTTTGTTTTTTTTTGTTTTGAATTAATTTTGTATCTTGCCACCTTGCTGAAGGTGTTTATCAGCTGTAAGAGTTCTCTGGTGGAATTTTTGAGGTTGCTAATGTATACTATCATGTTATCTGTAAAGAAGGATAATTTGACTTCTTTGTTTCCAATTTGCATACCCTTGATCTTTGTTAGCTGTCTTATTGCTCTAGTAAGAACTTCAAGTACTATATTGAAGAGATATGGCAAAGTGGACAACCTGGACTTGTCCCTGTGTTTAGAGGAAATGCTTTAAGTTTCTCTCCATTTAATTTGATGTTGGCTACAGGCTTACTGTATTTTGCATTTATTATTTCTAGGTATGTTCCTTATATGCCTGTTCTCTGCAGAACTTTTAGCATGAAGGGGTGTTGGATTTTGTCCAATGCTTTTTCAGCATCTAGCGAGATGATCATGTATTTTTTTTCTTTCAACTTGTTTATATGGTGAATTACGTAGATGGATTTTCATATGTTTAGCCATCCTTGCATTCCTGGAATGAAGCCTACTTGATCATGGTGTATGATACTTTGGATGTGTTCTTAGATTTGGTTTGCCAGTATTTTATTACGTATTTTTTGCATCCATTTTCATGAAGGAAATTGGTATGAAGTTCTCTTTCTTTGTTGGGTCTTTGTGTGGTTTAGGAATTAGGGTGACTATGGCCTCATAGAATGAGTTTGGCAGTGTTCCTTCTGATTCTATTTTGTGAAAGAGTTTGAAGAGTATTGGTATTAGCTCTTCTTTGAAAGTCTGGTGGAATTCTGTGCTGAAACCATTGGCCCTGGGCTTTTTTGGGGGGTTAGGAGATTTTTAATGACTGTTTCTATTTCCTTACGGGTTATAGGGATGTTTAGTCTGTTACCCTGATTTTGATTTAACTTCAGAAGGTGGACTCTATTAAGAAAATTTTCCATTTCCCTTAGGTTCTCAAATTTGGTGAAGTATAGATTTTTAAAATAGGGCCCAAAGATTCTCTGAATTTCCTCAATGTCTGTTGTTATTTTCCCTTTTCATTTCTGATTTTGTTGATTTGTGTTTTGTCCCTCTGCCTTTAGTTAATGTGGCTAAGGGTTTGTCTATTTTGTTGGTTTTCTCAAAGAACCAATTCTTGGTTTCATTGATTCTTTGTATTGTTCTTTTTGTTTCTAAGTTGTTGATTTCAGCCCTAAGTTTGATGATCTCCTGCCTTCTGCTACTCTTGGGAGTGTTTGCTTTTTTTTTTTTTTCCAGTTTTTCCAGTTCTGCTGTTAATTTGCTAATATGAGCTGTCACAATTTTCTTTTTGAAGGCACTTAGTGCTGTGAATTTTCCTCGTAGCTCTTCTTTCACTGTGTCCCATAAGTTTGGTATATTGTGCTTTCATTTTCATTGGATATTAAGAACTCTTTGATGTCCTTTTTTTATTTCTTTCCTGACCCAGTAGTCATCCAGTAAAGAGTGTCCATGAGTGTGTAGGCTTTCTGTTATATCTGTTGTTGTTGAAGTCCAGCTTTATTCTATGGTGGTCTGAGAGATACGAGGGGTTATTTCAAATTTCTTGTATCTATTGAGGCTTACTTTGTGTCCAATTATATGGTCAATTTTGGAGAAGGTTCCATGCGGTACTGAAAAGAAGGTATATTCTTTTGTGTTTGGGTGAAATGTTCTGTAGATATCTCTTAGGTCTGTTTACTTCATGAGCTCTGTTAGACTCATTATTTCTCTGTTTGGTTTCTGTCTCAATGACCTGTCCATTGTTGTGAGTGGGGTGTTGAAGTCTCCAGTTACTAATATGTGGGAATCTATGTGTGTTTAAACTATAGAAGAGTTTCTTTTACAAATGTCGGTGCCCTTGTATTTGAGCCATAGATATTCAATATTGAGTTGTCATCTTGATAAATATTTCCTTTCACGAGTATGTAGTGCTCTTCTCTATCTTTTTTAGTTCACTTCAGTGGAAAGTCTATTTATTTGATATTAAGATGGCTACTTCAGTTTGCTTCCTGGGTCCATTTGCTGGGAAAACCTTTTCCCAGCCCTTTACTCTGAGGTAGCATCTATCTTTGTTAGTGATATGCATTTCTTGTATGCAGCAAAATGATGGGTCTTGTTTATGGATCCATTCTCTTAGCCTGTGTCTTCTTTTTGGGCAGTTGAGATCATTAATGTTGATGGATATTAATGACCAAAGGTTGTTATTTCCTATTATTTTGATGTAGGTGGTGGTTGTGTGTTTTGTTTTGTTTTGTTTTGTTTGCTTTTTGTTTTTGTGTAGCTGCAGTGGAGTTTTTTGCTTACTCTGTTTTATTGGGTGTATTTATCTTCTCTGGGTTGGAATTTTCCTTCTAAAATCTTCTGTGGGGCTGGATTTGTGGGTAGATACTGTTTAAATATGATTTTGTGATGGAATATGTTGTTTTCTCCATCTATATTGATACAGAGTTTTGTTGGGTGTAGTAGTCTGGCTGGGCACCTATGTTCTCTCAGGGCTTGTAGGATGTCTGCCCAGGCCCTTCTGGCTTTTAAGGTTTCTGAGGAGAAGTCAGGTGTGATTCTGATGGGTCTGCCATTGTATGTGTCTTGGCCTTTTTCTCTTACATCTTTTAATATTCTTTCTTTGTTCTGTACATTTGTAGTTTCAATTATTATGTGGCAAGAGGAGTTTCTTTTGTGATCTAATCTGTTTGGTGTTCTGTATGCTTCTTGTAATTTTATTGATATCTCTTTCTTTAGGTTTGGGAACTTTTCTTCTATGATTTTGTTGAAGATGTTTCCTGGAGTCTTCTCTTTCTCTATGCCTATAATTCCTAGGTTCTGTCTTTTCATTGAATTCTTCATTTCTTTGATGTTATGAGTGAGAGCTTTTTTAGATTTCTCATTTTCTGTGGTTGCTGTACTGATTTCTTCAATAGAGTCTTCCATGCCTGAGATCCTGTCTTCCATATCTTGTATCCTATTTTTGATATTCATGTCTGTAGTTCCTGTTCTCTTCCCTTGATTTTTCCACCTCTAGGATTATCTCTGATTGTCTTTTCTTTATTGCTTCTACTTCCAATTTCAGGTCTTTAACCATTTTATTCATATTAAACATTTCCTGCTCCAATTTTCTTTTCTTTGTCTGCAAATCTTTCAGATCTTTCAAATCTTTCATTGCCTTGTCTCTTTCCTCTTCATGTTGGGCAACGTTGGCTTGGAGATCTCTAGTGGTATTGTACAATACTTTTATTTGTAAAATTAAAATTGTGATGCAAGTTAGTATGAAAGCTGAGTTAGCTATAGACCTTTAAACTCATGGAGATGGTTAGATAGTAGAATGTTAAAGTCAAGTGCCAAATACATATGGACTGGACATTGGGAATGTATGCTAAGCCATATAACTCTCATAATTGTGGCCTATTTATTTCTGTTGTTTTGTATTGTATTTATTGTTATAAGAAAAAGAACCATTTGTTGGACTGAAATGGGGAGCTGTTGGGGGGGAAATATACCTTAAACTTACAAAAAAAAGGGGGAAGAGGATGGGAGGTTGAGGGCGAAGAAGGGGGGAGGGTGGGACTGGAGGGGAGAGTAGGGAGGGGATTGTGATTGAGAAGTAACTTGAAGAAATAAAAATAAAATATTAAATTAATTAATTAATTAATTAAATTAGAAAAAAATTGAGGATTCTTTGTATTCTTTCAGTGATTTCATTTCTTCTTGAAAGGAGTCCATCATTTTCCTAAGCATAGATTTGTTATCATTTTCATGTGTTTCAGCAGGGATGGGATGTTCAGGGCTTGCTATGTTAAACTCACTGAAATTCGTTAGAGTCATACTTCCCTGATTTTGTCAGCTTTATTCTTTCACTAACCTTTAGCCATCTGGTTGTCCTAAGGTGATTGTTCCTGATGTCTTCTGGACCATTTCAATGGCATTGCAGGTCCTCCGTATGGTGTTGCGGTAATCCTGTGAATATTGGGCACTCAGGTAGCCGAGAGATACCTCTATCTGGCAGTTGGGGCTGCCTCCCAAGTCCCTGATGTAATCAGACCTGCGGGATACTCTACTGGTGCAGGAAGCACAGTCCTCTGCCCTGTCTGAGTGCAATGTTCTTCCAAGTGATTGTATATCCATAGAGAGACCTTTATGTCCAATACCTCTCTGAATAAGCCCAGATATGCTTGTGCCTCCCTGCAGCTGCTGTGTGGCTTTTGCCTGCTTCTGCAGCAGGGTCCGCTAACCCCCGCTTTGGGCCCCCGAGACTGTGTTCCAAGCTGTTGACCTCTGCTTTGGGCCCAAGCCTGTCCACTTACTTGGTTTTTGAGTGGCTCTTGCCCACTTCCTCAGCTTGTTCCTTGGCCTGGTTCTGAGCCCCATCAAGGTGCTTACAATACCTGTGGCCATGCCACACACCCCACTGTCTGGGTCCTCATTCTCTGCTCTTTGGGGTCTGGGTTCTGGGCAGTGCTGCCTGGGTCCTCGCCACATTGCCTATTTCTTTTATTTTACATGCCTTTTTTCTCTAAAGAGATAGATAACTCAAGAAACGATGTGGTAGGTGGGTGGGGAGATGCCAAAAATGTAGGAGGAGTTTGAAGAAAGGAACAGTAATCAGAATATGCTGCATGAAAAAAAATATATTTTCAATAAAAATGAAAATAGTTTCCAAAATTACTATATTGTTGTTATCTATGGACATTATTTTAGTTAATTAAAATGGAAATGAGTAAAGAAAAACTAAGATTTGGAGGCACATAGAAGTTGCCATTTATGTTGTCTGCTGGTATGTGAACAAAATATTCTCCTGATGAATTCAAGTGTAAACAAAATCTTGACACACATAATTGTTTCCATAATGACAAAGCAGTTATATACTAAAGGCAAAGACCTGAACCTGCCCATTGCATTTGGGTAACTACAGAGGTACCATAGGGCTGAAGAAGAAATATGATTGAATGGGAGATGACAGCCAGAAGAGCACAGACTGGGTGTAGAAAAGCAATGCAGAAACTGCATTTTACACTGTAGTTGATAAAGGACCATAGAGAATTGATGATATTTGGAAACACTTTTGTCTTTTTTTATTCTGTTAAAAAAATGTGTAACCACATATCTTGTTGCTCCAAAGAAGTAATTTATGAATAGGATAAAGGAAATGGTATCAACCCACTTGTTTTATATAGATGTGTATATGTGTGATTATGTGGTGTGCAGAGTATTTTACACTTTTCCAAATATTTCATCATAAATATATGGAAAATTAAGTGGGTTCAAGATTAAAAGAGCCTGTGATTTGGAGGAAGCTTCGAACAAAATTTGCACAATATAAGGTTCACCATTTTAAAGTGAGTTCAGTGTATCCATGGTGTAATAAACAGCGGGTCTATATTCAGTCCCCACACATTTTAATCATCCAAAAGAGAAATCTAGAGCCCATACTGTCATCTCCCAACCCTCTCTTATCCCAGCCATGGCAATAACTGATCTCTTTCCTTCCTTCCTTCCTTCTTTCCTTCCTTCCTTCCTTCCTTCATTCCTTCCTTCCCTTCTTTCTTTCTCTGTAGATCCATCTATTATACATATATTATTGATATGGATGAATGTTTATGTCCTTCTAATTTTTATGTTTATATCCTAACATCAAATTCGATGGTAAGAAGACACAGAGTTTAGAGGTACATGCTTAAAGGTGGGTTGTTCAGAATCATGAAGGTAGAGTCCTCAGAAATGGCAAGGATGCCTCTAGAATTGTGTTCTCTCTTTGCTCTGTCATGGGAGGACACAAAGGAATACAATTGTTTGTAAGCCATAAAAATTGGGCTTTCACCAGGCACAAGATCTGCCAACCTTTAGATCACTAATTTCAGCATTAAGACAGATGGGAATGAATGAATGGGTGGATGAATGAGTGAATTTTAACACAGTATCTCGCTATGGCTTTGAATTTGCTATGTAGCCTAGGGTGGCCTTTAACAAATTTCGATCTTCCTGCCTGGTTCCACAAAGGCAGGTTATAGATGTGTGCTTCCAAGCCTGAACAGAAAACTAAATAATTTTTTAATAAATCACCTTATTTTGTGATTTATTTGAATGGCCCAACAAATTAAGGCACATGAAAATGGAATCATAAAATGTGTAATGTTTTGTGACTTGCTTCTTTTACTATGCATAAACACGGTTTGTTTCGTCATGTTTTAGTATATATTAATGGTTTGCTTTTGCTGGATAATCATACATTACATTAATATATTAACATTTTAAAAATATCAGGTGACACACAATTTTGGGTTATTTCAAGGTTCTGACTCTTTTGGCTAAGGCTACTATGAACATTCACATGCAAGTTTTTATTGTTAGTGTTGTTTGTTTTTGTTGTTGTTGTTGACTTTCCTTTTTGAGACAGGGTTTCTCTTCATAGTCTTGACTGTCCTGGAGCAAGTTTTTTTTTTTTTTAACCTTTTACAATTTTTAGGGATAAATATTTTGGATTGGGGTTGAGTCATAAAATGGCAAAATGTATTTAATCTTTTGAGGTCTCATTAAAGTCACTTATTCACACTAGACAAAGTAATATTTGAGAATCCCACAAAGTCACTTACTTATTCATGCTAGGAAAAGTTATATCTCCAGCAGAAATATCTAAGAGTTTCATATTATTCATATTTCTTCCCACTCATTTTTCCATCTTAAAAAATAGCTATCCAAGTGAGCAAGAATTGATATCTCATAATGAATATAATTGTGTCTTTTAGTTTATTTTTGAGAATTTTATACATGAGTATACCATATTTAATCATTCACCTTAATCTATTCCCTCCAACTTCACTTCCCACTTCCTCACAGATTCTTGAATTATTTTTCTATAATCTCCATAGTTAAGTATAAATACTGTATATGTACTAATTGGGGCTGGGAACCCCAGGGTTGTATATTCTATGCATTATAAATGTTGTAGATATACATAGTAGCCTCTATCTGCCTCAAAAAGAAGCTTCTCTGGTGAGGGCTGAGACCACACTAATCCTTGGATATAAGAATAAATCTTTATAATACAGTTAGAAGTTATATTGATTCATGAAAATGGAAGTAGTAATTTCTCTTCTAGGCTCTATGACCTCTCTAGCTATGGATAGTTAACTGGATTACTGTAATAAGCATGAATTCTTTCATTTTAGGCATGCCTTAAGTACAAATAGACAACCATAGGTTACCAAGAGTTATAAGTGCCACTGTTGCACTACTAGAGATATCTTGCCAGCATGGTCATTGTTCTGGTTGGTAGGTTTAACAGCTGGATGTGACTATTGATTACTTTTCTCCTGAGGTAGCTTGCATAGCATGTTTCTATACTATAAGAACCATTCCAGAGGGAAGAGTTCCCTAGGTCAGTACCAGCTCAATTACTCCAAATCCTGTGCTGTTGTCTTCAAAAATAGGGTCTTACCTTCAAATTCTTGGAATCAACTAAGGAAATAGGCAATAGCTTTTATTATTTGGGGAATCTTTGGTGCATCTGCTCTGGATGTTTGTGTGAGAATTCTCAAAAAGTTAAAGATATATCTTCCATATGACCCAGCTATTCTACTCCTAAACACAACCTCAAAGAATTCTGCCTCCTCCTCCTTTTCTGTCATATTCATTGCTGTTCTATTCACAACTGCTAGGAAACAGAAATATCTTAAATATCTTTCAGCTGGTGAATGGGTAGTGATTATATGGTGTATATAGACAATAGGATACAACTCCGCTATTTGCTTTTTAAAGCAGAAGAAAAAGACTCTGAAAACAAATGACTTTTAAATAGTAAGAAGGTCAATTTAATTGATAAAACCCATTTATTTTACTGGAAAGCCTTTCACCTCCCAGTATGTCCCTTCACAGATAGGAATCTGAGCCATAAGGATCTACCTTCCAATGAGTAATGAAATTTGTGTCATAATTACAAAATGGGAATAAAAAGAAGGACTAGTTAGCTATGTTATTGAAATTGCCTGTGAAATCGATCTGAAAATGTAGTAGGAGTATTTTATCCATGGGAAAATAAATGTTGAATTTACTAGCTTTCTGTAAGCAATGAAAAAAAGGAACAAAATGAATTAAAGAACTATGTTACTGATGCCAAACTAGACGGTGAACAGTGTGGTGTCCGAGTGAAGGGAAACAGAGAAAAGATTGCTAATGGCTCTGAATTCTGAGCTAGCTTCTGTGGGTTTCAAAGCTCCTTTCTAGGAAACATCTTTCCAGCCAGAGTGTAGGAAAATACACTAAAATGATGGTCTCGGTGAGTTGAGGCTATAGAGATAAGAATTCATGGAGATTGACACAGGTGAAATTTACAGAAGAGAAGAAAGGAAGAAGTTACATAGAAAAAGAATAACAACAATATAGTTTGGCTGAGTTAATGTCATTGTATATATAGGGAGACCCATCCATCAAGGCTGGAAAATGAATGCTTAGAGATCTGTAAGGAAACAATGATCAGAACACAATAGAATGAAGGATTCTTCAATTCCACATAACCACTAGAGATAATGATTGAATAACTAGGACATTCAGTAAATAAACCAGTAGGAAACCTCACTAGCAGAACTAATGTGGCCTCAAGATAAAGATGTGAGTATGAAACACATATTAAATTACATTTTACATATTTCAATTGTCCATTCTGGCTGGTATTCAACATGACAACCTATTGTTGCCACATACCAAGCAATTTCATACTTACAAATAGAGAGAAATGGAAACACATATCCACACAAAGATTTGAACTGAAATGTTTATCCAAGTATCACTCTTAATACCTAGAAAGTGAAAAGAGGGAGGTCACTTTTAGAACCACACCCTTGCAGTACAGATTTCCTGCCTAATCTGGATTACTCAGAAAACTGTAACTTCATTCTCCCCTTTATTATTTCTTTCTTTTCCATAGTGGCCACGTACTGGGAATGCATTCTTAATGACTCTTGGATTTCTTAGTATTTTTCTTGAAAGTAATCAACCCATTTGGCTATGTGGCTGATTACAATTGGTGTGACATTCCCCCTTTCTTTTTGGTACTATACTCCTCTTTGGGGTAATTGTTATAGAATTACCTACCCTGGGTTGTTTCTTTTTTTTTTGTTTGTTTGTTTATTTGTTTTGTGTTTTCTTTTAAATACCCTCTTAGAGCTTCCTTCTAAGGATTTTCTTAAATGATTTTATTAGTGAATCTAAAACCCCTGAGAGGAAACCTCAGTTTATCTGATAACATGTAAGATATACCCTAGATCTGACGCCTGAAATCCTTAGTCAAGAAGTATATGTGGATCAGCTCATAATTTCACAAAAATAGAGAGTAAGCTTATGTTTCAAGTTCTACCAGTATGTTAAAGTTGAGCTTTCCCATTTCATCCACCACACGACTGTTCTTCAGAGAATGGACGGCACATTCCTATGCCAAGCCCAGAAAGACATTTTGCTTTGCTAATTGCTTTATGAGATGCATGTTTTCTGACCTATCTCTTTTTTCTTTTATTTTTAATTTCTTCAAGTTACATCTCAATTGCAGACCCTCCCTATTCGCCCCTCCAGTCCCACCCTCCCACCCTCAACCCCCATCCTCTTCCTTTTTTTTAAGTTTAAGGTATATCTTATTTCCCCCTACAGTTTCTCCTATCAGTCCAACAAATGGCTCTTTCTCTTATAATAATAAATACAATACAAAACAACAGAGGTAATTAGGCCACAGTTATGAGGGTTATATGGCTTAGCGTACATTCCCAATGTCCAGTCCATATGTATTTGGCACCTGATTTTAACATTCTACTATCTAACCATCTCCATGAGTTTAAAGTTCTATATCTAACTCAACATTCATACTAACTTGCAACACAATTTAAAAGCATCTTCTTAGATCTATAATACTCTCTTGACTCCTAAACAACTCAAAATTTAATTAAGAGACTCTAGCTATCTGTTCTTCAAATATCTAAGAGACCTGAGAGGGATAAATATATCTGATTTTATAGGAAGTACAGGGCCTGCAGATTCCAAAACTAAGAAATGACATACCAGTGGTTGCCTGGACAGTTCCCATTTTCTCTCCATACATTACAGCATCGATCTTCAGTCATTTGGCCCCGTTTCTCTGACAGACATTGATTGTAGAGCAGGGGTTATGAAGGACTTGCCTACCCTGTCTTGGCAGAGCTAGGCTGTCAACTGACCTGCTTCCAGGTTTTGTCCTTTTTGGACAGCATTTTGTCTACAGTTGGAGCAAGGGGCTTTTCCTACCAAGAGATAGGCTTGCGACTAATTCAATCATCTCCCATTGGAGATTCTTTGATTCTCATCTTCTACTTGGGGTAGAATAGGGGATGCTGTCAGGAGTTGATATATCTCGATATCAAAAAAATCTAAAGTTACGAAAGCATCTTTGAATGCCATATTCTGCAGATCTCTTGAGGTTTTTGAAGAGGCCCTATCTATATCTTATATTGGGGTAGGCAGATGTTGCTTGTCTCTTAGCAGATTTATTTCTGATTAGCTTAGAAAATAACTATAATAGGCTGTCATAGTACCTAACAAAATGACCAGCTTGCATAACTATTAGTTTGCATTTCTTAATTATCCTAAACAGTTTATAACAATTAGTAGTTAAAGGCCAAAACAAAACATTTCATTTTTTTTCTTTACCTCCTAACCCTTCCATCCCATTTCTCTGGGGTGGGGTGTCCTTACAAAACAGTCCATCATCTCAGTTGAGAGGTCATATGAGGGCCAAGAGCCTCCTCATTCATTGGGGGTCTACAAGGCAGTACCACCAGTGAAAAGTATCTCATTGCCCGGGAAAGAACACTAAAAAACAAACAAACAAATAAGCAGACAAAGAAATAAAAATACTAAAAAATAGAAAAAAATATAAAAATATATAAAAAATAAATAAAAAATAAAAAGTCTATGTCTAAGTTCCCTTTGGTGTGTTAGTTGTAGTATCGATACCTTCTACTACATAGTTAAAATCCTACTATAAGTGAATAGATGCCATATGCATCCTTCTGAGTCTGGGTTAGCACACTCAGGATGAGCTTTTCCAGTTCCATCCATTTGGCTGCACATTGCATAATTTCATTGTTCCTGATAGCTGCTGAATAATATTCCATTGTGTAGATGTACCACAGTTTTTTAACCCATTCTTCAGTTGAGGGACATCTGGGTTGTTTCCAGTTTCTAGGTATTACAAATAATGCTTCTAGGAACATAGATGAGGAAACTTCCTTATGATTCCATGAAGAGGCATTTGGGTGTATACCCAGAAGTGGTATAGCTGGGTTCTGAGGCAAAGCTATTCCAAGTTTTCTAAGATATCGCCAGAATGACCTCCATAGTGGTTGCACAAGCCTGCACTCCCACCAGCAATGGAGTAGGGTACCCCTTTCTCCACACCCTCGCCAGCATGTGCTGTCATTTGAGCTTTTGATCGTGGCCATTCTGACAGGTGTGAGATGCAATCTCAGAGTCGTCTTGAGTTGCATTTCTCTGATGATTAAGGATGTTGAGCATTTCTTCAAGTGTCTCTCAGCCATTAGAGATTCCTCCTTTGTGAATTCTCTATTTAGCTCTGTCCCCCATTTTTTGATTGGATTATTTGGTTTCTTGGCATTTAATATCTTGAGTTCTTTGTAGATTTTGTATATTAGCCCTCTGTCAGATGTGGGGTTGGTGAAGATTTTCTCCCAGTCTGAAGGCTGCCATTTTGTTCGAATGACAGTGTCTTTTGCTTATAGAAGCTTTTCAGTTTCATGAGGTCCCATTTATTGATTTTTGATCTCAGATCCTGAGCTGTTGGTGTTCTGTTCAGGAAGTTGACGCCTGTGCCAATGAGTTCAAGGGTTTCTCCCACTTTTTCTTCTAGTAGATTTAGTGTGACCGGCCTTATGTTAAGGTCTTTGATCCACTTGGACTTAAGTTTTGTACAAGGTGATAAGTATGGGTCTAAATTCATTCTTTTACAAGGGGACATCCAGTTGGACCAGCACCATTTGTTGAAGATGCTGTCCTTCTTCCATTGTGCCATTTTGACTTCTTTGTCAAAAATTAGGTGGACATAAGTGTGTGGGTCTATTTCTGGATCTTCAATTCGATTCCATTGATCTACTGGTCTGTTTCTATACCAATTCCATGCTGCTTTTACAACTATTGCTCTGTAGTACAGCTTGAAATCTGGGATGGTGATACCTCCAGATTTTTTTTTTTTATTGTACAGGATTGATTTAGCTATTTTGGGCTTTTTGATGTTCCATATGAAATCGAGAATAGCTCTTTCCAAGTCTATAAAAAATTGTGTTGGTATTTTGATAGGAATTGCATTGAATCTATATATTGCTTTTGGTAGGATGGCCATTTTTATTATGTTGATCCTACATATCCATGAGCATGGGAGATCTTTCCATCTTCTAAAGGCCTCTTCCATTTCTTTCTTCAAGGGCTTGAAGTTCTTGTTCTACAGGTCCTTTACTTGCTTGGTTAGAGCTACCCACAGGTATTTTATGTTGTTTGTGGCTATTTTGAAGGGAGTTGTTTCCCTTATTTCCTTCTCAGCCCATTTGTTTGTTGTATAAATAAGGGCTTCTGATTTTTTTGAATGAATTTTGTATCCAGCCACTTTGCTGAAGGTGTTTATCAGCTGTAAGAGTTCTCTGGTGGAAGTTTTGGGGTCACTGATGTATACTATCATATTATCTGCAAATAGGGATAATTTGACTTCTTCATTTCCAGTGTTTATCCCCTTGATCTACTTTAGTTGCCTTATAGCTCTAGGAAGAACTTCAAGTACTATATTGAAGAGATATGGTGAAAGTGGACATCCTTGTCTTATCCCTGAGTTTAGAGGAAATGCTTCAAGTTTCTCTCCATTTAATTTGATGTTGGCCACTGGTCTGCTGTATATTGCCTTATTAATTCTAGGTATGGTCCTTGTATGCCCGTTAGCTCCAGAACTTTTAGCATGAAGGGGTGTTGGATTTTGTCAAATGCTTTTTCTGAATCTAGGGAGATGATCATGTAGTTTTTTTGTTTCATCTTGTTTATATGGTGAATGACATTAATAGACTTTCATATGTTGAACCGTCCCTGCATTCCTGGGATGAAGCATACTTGATCATGATGTATGATACTTTTTTTTTTTAAATACTTTATTTTTTTTCTTCAAGTTACATCTCAGTAACAAACCCCTCCCTATTCCCCCTTCCTATCCCGCCCTTCCACCCTCTTCCCCCCAGAAGTTTCCCCTTTCAGTCCAACAGATGTTCAGTCCAACAGATGGTTCCTTCTCTTATAACAGTAAGTATTATACAAAATAATAGATATAAATATGCCACATTTATGAGAGTAAATTGGCCCAGTATACCTTCCCAATGTCCAGTTTATACATATATGGCCCCTGACATTAACATTCTACTATCTAACCAACTCCATGAGTTTAAAGGTCTATAAGTGATTCAACATTCATACTATCTTGCAACACACTTTTAAGAGTATCTTCTTAGATCTATAACACCCTCTTGATTCCTAAACAGTTCAAATTTTAACTATGAGACTCTAGCTGTCTATTCTTCAACCACCTCAGAGACCTGAGAGGGATAAATATATTTGCTTATATAGGAAGTGCAGGGATACAGCTTCCAAAACTAAGAAAGAACATACCAATGACTGCCTGGACAGTTCCCATTTTCTCTCCATACATTCCAGCATCAATCTTCAGTCTTTGGGTCCTGTTTCTCTGACAGACATTTGTTGTAGAGCAGGGATTATGAAGGACTTACCTACCCTGTCTTGGCAGAGTTAGGCTGTCGACTTCCCAGCTACCAATTTTTGTCCTTTTTGGACAGCAGTCTGTCTGCAGTTGGTGCAAGGGGTTTTTTCATGCCAAGAGAAAGGCTTGCCACTAATTCAACCATCTTACAGTGGAGGTTCTTCAATGCTTATCTTCTACTTGGAGTAGAATAGGGGATGCTGTCAGGCGCTGATATGTCTCGATATCAAAAAAAATCTTGATTTAAGATAACATCTTTGAATGCCATATTCTGCAGATCTCTAGGGGTTTTTGAAGATGCCCTATCCATCTCTTGTATTTAGATAAGCAAATGTTGCTTGTCTCTTAGCAACTTGATTACTGGGTAGTTTAGAGAATATCTGTGATAGACTGCCATAGTAGCTAACAAAGTGACAGGTTTGCATGACTAGGAGTTTGTTTTAACTATCCTAGAGCGTTTTAGACAGTTGGTATCAAGAGGTCAGAGCTTCACATTTTATTTTTAAGTATTTCTAGGTATGATACCATTGGGAAGCATTACCATTAAATTTGTATCAATATACAAAGATCTATTCAATTGTGGTTAAATATACTCTTAATTATGTATCAATATACCAAGATCAATGCCTATGT
>CAJQZJ010025314.1:0-17664 GCA_907164525.1 Lophiomys imhausi | reverse complement strand
TTTTTTAACACATGACACAGAAAATACACTCATAAAGCTCAAAAGTATGGCTTCCTAAATAAGACCAGTATAATGACAACATCAGTAAACATGCCAATATGGATGACTAAATTTAGTCAGATCCTACCCATAGATAAAGAGCTAGGTGTAACCAGTGGCTGCTGAAAGAGGGAGAATCAGTCTTCTACCAGGACAAGTACACTGATAAGTTATCCAATCCAAGGGCAACAGTAAATGGACTAAGTAGGTGTGTCTTTGTTGTTTTGTTGTTGGTCTTCGGGGTGTGTGTGAGTGTGTGTGTGTGTGTGTGTGTGTGTGTGTGTGTGTGTGTGTGTAAAACAAAAATGTTAAAGAACAAGAGGTCATGAATTGAAAAAAGTAGAAGATATAAGAGAAATTGAGTATGATAAGGGATGGTTGGAAATAATCTAAATATGACACTTACATATAAAAATTTTGACATTTTTAGATTAAGTAAAAAAATAAATTATAGATTGCATTTAATATCTTTCCTTTCATGAGCCTTATAAATTGAGAAGGCAAATAATCCCTATGGAACAAGGTATGAAAATTTTAGTACTGAGTAGGTTTAAATGTTAAGTATCCAATGGCTAAAATGGTGCCACATCCCCAGATGCCTACAGGCCAAATCATTTGTTCATTCTTGCCTTAACTTTTACTATCATCAATATAAACAATATAAAACACCTCCACATCCGGAACTTCAAATTACCTAGAAATATCTGTCTTGGGGTAAAGTTTAGGAAAAGTTCATAAATTTTTAATAAAACAATTAATTTACTTGTCACATGTCTATTAACATGAAATAGCTGGCTAAAGATTGAATTGCTCTTATTATCACTTTAAAAAGTATGTTATTTCTAACATACAACAATGAACCTCTCCTATTGACCAGATCATACATATCTTTCTCTAGAGTATATCTGGTCAATCTGCCTGATACTCTTCCCTTCCACCTTTCCAACACCAAAGATCCAGTCCACTTTCAGATCTAGTGCCCTACTCTAGGCTAGCCACACTTGCTGGTGTCACAACCAACCTCTAGGCTTCAACCAGGAGTGGACCTGCTTGCCCTTGACCCCTGGTCCCTCTTTCACCATACCTAAACTCTCCACCTAGTCAGACATAACCCCTAACCTAACTCCAGACTGGGAAGATAAAGCACATCCTGCATATTAGCCCAGTCTCTTCTGTCCACCTGACTTTACTCCAACTAAACTATTTCCAAAATCTATGTACAACCTATCTCCTCATCCTCTCTTCTGCCCCAACAAGCTGTTTATATTAGACACAGAACTTGAAAGGACCCAGGGTCAGGGACCCCTAATTAAAGATCTCCTGAAGGACTCTGGGTCCCCCAAAAGGCTTAAATTCAGGGAGTTGCTAGGTTGACTCCATGGCAGTCTTCTGCATTTTAGTAACTACTGGAAAAGTCACAAATAGTAGGCAGCCAAACAAAGGCAGGCCTGCCATCTGGCCTGAAAAAAGATAAGGTTGCCAAGTTGCTCAAAGTTGGAGACTGTTGATTTGAAACTCATGGTGGCAGACTGCTGTTTTGAATACCCCTCTTGTTTTATGATAAACTCATGCATCCTGGCTAAAGATTCCCTGTGCTTTTGCTTGCACCTGTGTTTTTAGTTTGAATGTTTCAATTATATTAAAAATTACCTAACCTTTCCTGGAATATCCCTAAATAGTTTTAAAAGGCCTCTGTCCCTTGTTCCTGAATCAACATTTTTACCTAAGTGGTGATCTCTGCATGCTGAAATAAATGCTCATTGCTGGTTGCATAATATTTGAGTCACAGGTGATTTCTTCAGTAAGTTCTGCACCCTAATAAACTAACAATAGAAATCCACATTCACAGTTCTTATGGCAAAAGTACAAACAATATGAATGATCAAGCCTTTATATCTTCTCCCAAATGAAAAGTCCTACAGAAATGGTTGCTAACTAGAATTAATGGAGTTTATTATAAGGAAATAAAATTTAGAAGAACCATCATAAACTTCATCAAAGAATGTATGGAATTTAAAAAGGACACAAAGAAATAACTAAATTAAACTAAGGAGAAATACCTTAAGAAGAATAAATATCTGAGTGAGTCTTTCAATGAAATCACAAATGTAAGGCTGATGGAAATGACAGAGACAATCCAATATTTAATAATAGAACTCAATATAAAAATAAGAACACTGAAGCATACTCAAGCTGAAATGAAATTGAGATTAAAAAAAAAAAAAAAAAAACCCCAATCACTTAACTAGAAAACTCAATGAAAGCCTTACAAGTAAAATGGATCAAGCAGAAGAAAGACTATAAAGACCAAGGACAAGAATAAGATGTTTTGGTAACTTTAGATTTTTTTATATCAAGACATATCAACTCCTGACAGCACCCCCTATTCTACCCCAAGTACAAGATGAGCATCGAAGAATCTCCAGTGGGAGATGATTGAATTAGTCGCAAGCCTATCTCTTGATAAAAAAGCCCCTTGCTCCAACTGTAGACAGAATGCTGTCCAAAAAAGACAAAACCTGGAAGCAGGAAAGTCGACAGCCTAGCTCTGCCAAGACAGGGTAGGTAAGTCCTTCATAACCCCTGCTCTACAATCAATGTATGTCAGAGAAATGGGGCCAAATGGCTGAAGATCGATGCTGTAATGTATGTAGAGAAAATGGGAACTGTCGAGGCAGCCACTGGTATGTCATTTCTTAGTTTTGGAAGCTGCAGGCCCTGCACTTCCTACATAATCAGATATATTTATCCCTATCAGGTCTCTGAGGTGGTTGAAGAATAGATAGTTAGACTCTCATAATTAAATTTTGAGTTGTTTAGGAATCAAGAGAGTGTTCTGGATCTAAGAAGATGTTTTTAAAATCGTGATGCAAGTTAGTATGAAAACTGAGTTAGATATAGAACTTTAAACTCATGGAGATGGTTATATAGTAGAATGTTAAAGTCAGGTGCCAAATACATATGGACTGGACATTGGGAATGTACGCTAAGCCATATAACCCTCATAATTGTGGCCTAATTACCTCTGTTGTTTTGTATTGTAACTATTATCATAAGAGAAAGAGCCATTTGTTGGACTGAAAGGGGAAACTGTAGGGGGAAATAAGATATACATTAAACTTAAAAAAAAGGGAAGAGGATGGGGGGTTGAGGGTGGAAGGGTGGGACTGGATGGGGGGATAGGGAGGGGACTGCCATTGAGATATAACTTGAAGAAATAAAAAATAAAGGAAAAAAAGAATCTAGACCATATAGCTAGAGAACATGAAAAAAATTAAAACATAGATAGTGTGGGATGCCATGGAAAGGCCAAACTTTGAATGATAGAGGCTGATAAAGGAGAATAATCCCAAGTCAATGGCATAGGCCAGATCTTCAACAAGATCTCAAAGAAAACTTCATTCAACTAAGGAAAGACTGCAGAGAAATTTTAGTCCAACAACATGGGTACTCTAGCAAGGGTTCACATCCAAAGAGCTAAGTCTGTGTGAACCACTTGGAATATAGATACTTTTAATCTCACTGGCTGGATATAGAGATTCCTTTAGCACACATCTTTAATCCCAAAAAATGATGCCTAATTGAGGGACAGACAAAGTGACAAATCAGAGAAAGATTTGGTAGAATGAATCAGAGATATGATACACACAACTCTCAGGAGAACAGACAGGAAAGAGAAGCTTCTTAAGAGCAGTGCAGGGAGAGAGAGGCAGACTGTTCAATTTGGTTGAGTTCAGTTGAGTGTTCTTGAGTTAAGTTGAGGTTGTGTAGTTCCATTCAGTTTTATTCAGTTCCTGCAGCCAGTGCCATACAGTTCATGGAGTTCAGAGGCAATTTTTTGAAAGCAAAACAATTCATTGAGAATCAGAAAGAAGATAGTTTGAATCAGTCAGTGTAGAGAGGAATTTTGAGCCACAACAATTGAGTTGAACTAGTAAGGGTGAACTTATTCAACAGTAAGTCTTGGGGGCTGAAAACATTCCAGGCTTATATTAGCAGATGGTGGATAGAAGCTGAAGACTTCTAGACTTGCAGAAGAATAGATTGTGTGGAGGCTTTTTGTATCTTCCAGGCTGAAGCCTCGGGATATTTAGATAGAAATACTCTGGGCTCAGTCTAAGTCATGTATTCATTCATACAGCTTAGATATGGCCTTGTACAACCACTGTGGAAATCAGTCTGGCAATATCTTAGAAACTTGGAATAGCTCTACCACTTCTGGGTATACATCCAAATGATTCCTCACCAAACCACAAGGACATTTCCTCATCTATGTTCATAGCAGCCTTATTTGTAATAGCTAGAAACTGGAAACAACCCAGATGTTCCTCAACTGATGAGTGGATAAAAAATACTGTGATACATCTACACAATGGAATTCTACTCAGCCATCAGAAGCTGGAGATAGCCTCTAGGTAAGTGATGGGTGCATGTGTCCACTTCCCCTCTCAGAGCTGGAATCCCATTTGGCTTAGACGTATGCAGGCCATGTTCATGCTGTCACAGTCTCTGTGAATTTACATGTTCATCAATCTACTTACGTGGATGTTTGGGTAGTGTTAAGCATTCTAAATGTTAATTAATTGGTCCTGCTTGCTGTCTGTTACTTTTACTGACTCTGATTGGTTAAATAAAATGCCGAGGCCTGAGATTGGGCAAAGACAGAGAAAGGTGGGACTTCCTGGGATTAGAGCAGGAAGCCTGCGCTTTAGGAAGATGAAATCATTCCAGCCAGGAGCAGCAGGAAGGAGGCACACACCATGGGTTAGAAAAAGGAACCTCATTCCACATGGCCAGGAACACTGGCATATCGTGGAGAATGGCAGTCCAAGGGGACGTATGTATATATGAGGTCATATTTGGGTAATAGAATTAAGAGCTAGCTTAGATGGGCTAAGATTGCACAATTCAGGCCAAGGCTTGTTAAAATTCACATGGGGACTGGGTACTCATTTGTAATGGCTGCTTAAATATTAACAACTGCCGAACCAATTAATAATAATATAAATACTGGTTAAACAATTTATTTCTACAAATGGCACCCAATGCAATTTAATTATTATTTTTTACATATGGCGTCCAACTAGGGCAATTAGAATCCATGCTTTCAGGGTGAGAAGGCCCAGGTGAAAGCCGGTTTCCTAGCCAAAGAGTGGGGAAGCAAAGCAAACCCAAATGCATTTCAAAGGTGCGGCTACCTTAACAAAAGCGGTTGCCTTGCAGCAAAGGTGGAGAGCTAAGACTTAGCTCTCCTTACCTACTAAAAAACTGGCAGCCTTCTAAACAGAATTTGAGAGCGAAATTAATCACCTAGATTAAAAATGGAGGAATTCATAATGCCTCAATACTTTCAGATTCCAATTGAGTTTGTTTCTCTTAGTGTGCAAATGATTTTTACTCTGACAATTGTAGTTCTGTGTATCTTTTTTGAGAAAGTTCAGACTAGGATAGTCTTAAAGGAAGGAATTTACAGATGCAATGCTGAATTGCCAAAAATGATACTGGAGGAAGGAGCGAGGCCCTTCCTCATAGATAAGGCAAAACTGAGGACAAATGGAGCTAAGAGCTCCCTGGGTACTAGGTGCCTGTCAGGAGTTTCTGGTATTGGTCCACCAATGAAATACAATCGCAACTAGATTTCAAGGAATAACACAAAGCTTTAATTGCAGCATGGGATGGCATAGTTAGACATGCCAAGGCTTTTGGAATGTTGTTTCTTTGCTCGATTTTTGTTTAGATGTTTTTGATTTTCCTATATCGGGAGGTAGAAAGGATATTTTCCTGGTTTGGCAAAGCTAAAACAGGTTTTTGAAGATTTTGGGCCAATTTTGAATTGTTACTACAGTTCAAAGTTGCTCTCAAGGTTACAGAGTTACTAAAATATGGGATTTAAGTTAAACATTTGAGCAGGGTGGTATTAGCACATGCCCTTAATCCCTTAATCCCATCACACTAGAGGAAGAAACAGGCAGATCTCTGGATTCTAGACCAGCCTGGTTTAAACAATGAAGGCAGGGCGGGAACTCTGCTAAGGAGATAAAGCTGCTTACTAAAGACAGTCTAGAATTTAAAAATGACACATTTTTTCTTGTTGTTATGTTTAATAATGTCCTTACTGATCTAATGGATAAATGCACATAATCTTAAATGTACGTAAAGAGAAAAGGGTCACAAGCCAGTCTTCTTAGTTGTGAGGCTCCCACTGGAGAACTGGTTTCAAGAGACATTTTGCCCTGAAGGAGATGTTAATCTCTGGGTGTGAAGGTGCACACCTTTAATCCCAGAACTTTGGAGGCAGAGGCAGGCTAATCTCTGTGAGTTCAAGGACATCCTGGTCTACAAAGTGAGTCCAGGACAAGGATACACAGAGGAATCCTGTCTCAGAAAAAAAAGAGAGAGAGAAAGAGATATATTCTGTTAACCAATGTAAGAACCCAGAGTTAGGCTTGGGAACATGCAAACTACATGCCTCCCACATCCAGCAGTTAAGAAAAATAGCATATCATGTTATTTTACACCAGTCTCCTTAATAATGGTGCTTCCATGGGAGAATTGGAACTAAAACTAATACAAAATGCTTTAATTGATGTCATTGATTAATAAGGGTAATTCAATTATTTAAATTCATACCTTGATCTCAAATCTTGTGAGACAAGGAAAAAATAGGTTCCTTGTGTGTTCAAGGCCAATCTAAATCTACAGAGCTCTACAGAGCAAATCAAGACAGCCCAAGCTACAAAGAGAAACCCTGTCTCAATAAGGATAGACCTATCCACATTGAAATTAAATCTCCAAAGAAAGGAGAAAAGGAAAGAAGAAATATATAAATGCATACCTTTGTTCCCAAAACATGGGAGACAAAAACAGAGACAGATTGGTTCCCTTTGAGTTTGAGGCCAACCTAATCTACAAAAAGCCAGAACAACACAGAATAAACCTGTTTTAATAAATTAATAAATGTATGTCAACTGTAGAGGAGAATACTTAAACTCCATACAGTCTTACTATTACATGTCATCCTTTTATTATATGGCATAGAAACTTACAAATGTCTTTCTTCTGTTCAAAGAACAGAAAATATTCCTTAATTGATTTGTGTATCCTGCATATCCAAGGCATTTTGGTAACTGCAGAACAATATGTTACTTGTGAGAAATTATATATTTTCAGAACAATGGGACCTGAGTCCAAAGATGACAAGTAACCCAAATGATCCAGCTTCATAGACTGTCTCAATAGCAGTTTCCTCAAAAATCTCCATCAAGAAAAACTTCAAACAGCTTGCTGAGATGGCCCAGCCTCAAGGACTGAACTTTCCTACCAAAGTCCAGCTTCAAAGTATAAACTGCTCAGGACATTCAAATTGCTGATGACATAGAGACTGGACAACAAATGTTACATTTAACTTGCTTAACCATTTTTTTTTAAATTTGGTCCTCTAAATAGGTTTTCTGTATCCCAATTCAGCAGGAAGCAGTTTTAAGGGTAATGGGGTGGATGATTCTTTGGTCATTTGATGTGTTATAAATGTTGTTTAGGGGTAATGGTTACAAACTGTTATATGATCTTCTTAAGCAAGGTATAGAAAGTTAGACTTGGAGATCTCTTTTTCTTTTCTCTATCCTTCTTTCTCTCTTATATAGTGGGAAAAGACTTGAAAAGAAAAAGAGGGGGAATATATGTATATAATATAGAAATGATAAGATATAAGGATAGATTATTGAATCTGCTCTGAAGCTTAAAATTATTGTTATTCTTAAATAAGGTTATCTTTTGATACACTGGTATAGAATTTTGTATATTGATACAAAAATAAGATTAATTTTGATTCATTAGTATAGAATTTTATATTTTGACACATAATATGTATATTTCAACTCTTGTATAAGGTATTGTGCCTGTACAAATCATTTAAAAGTATAGGTTTACTTCTGACCCTTTTATGGGTTGCTATTGCAATCTATTTAGGAGTCTGGATAATACAAATTGACTAGCCAGTCAAGCTCCTGGTCATGTCAAATACTAGGTTAAACAGATAATAAATGGATAAAAATATACAGTTTGCTTGTTCAAAGATAGATAGATAGATGATAGATATATAAATAAAATAGTAGATGTCTTCAAAACCCTCAGAGGCATACAGAAAATGGCATTTAAAGATGTTTTTATTATTATAAGAATTGTTTGACTTAAGACAGTCAGCTCCTGACAGCTCCCATTTGACTCGGAAGAAGATAATGAGCATCAAAAAGAAATCTCCCATCAGGAGATAATTCCTATTGGGCAAATATGCCCCTGCTTTCTCCACAGACTATATACAGTCCAAAGATGTACCAGAACTTAAATGCAGGTAAGTCGATGTCCTGATTCTGCAGAGACAGAATGGGAAAATCCTTATTATTTCCTACTGCACAATTTAGTCTGTGAAAAATGATTGGCCAGAAGGCTGAAGATGATGTTCCAATGAAATCAAGTTATATTTGGGACTGACTGGGCAACAAACTGTCATATTTCTTTTTAGAAGCTGCTCTCCTATGCTTCCTACTCACTCAAATAATAACTTTATCCCTTCTTTTTTATTTTTCTTTATTATTTTTTTAAATAATTTATTTTTTTTTCTTCAAGTTACATCTCAGTCACAAACCCTTCCCTATTCCCCGTTCCTATCCCGCCCTTCCACCCTCTTCCCCCCAGAAGTTTCCCCTTTCAGTCCAACAGATGGTTCCTTCTCTTATAACAGTAAATATTATACAAAACAACAGATATAAATATGCCACATTTATGAGAGCTAAATGGCCCAGTATACCTTCCCAATGTCCAGGTTATACATATTTGGCCCCTGATTTTATCATTCTACTATCTAACCATCTCCATGAGTTTAAAGGTCTATATCTGACTCAACATTCATACTAACTTGCAACACACTCTTAAGAGTATCTTCTTAGATCTATAACACCCTCTTGATTCCTAAACAACTCAAAATTTAACTATGAGACTCTAGCTGTCTATTCTTCAACCACCTCAGAGACCTGAGAGGGATAAATATATCTGCTTATATAGGAAGTGCAGGGCCTGCAGCTTCCAAAACTAAGAAATGACATACCAATGACTGCCTGGACACTTCCCATTTTCTCTCCATACATTCCTGCATCAGTCTTCAGCCTTTGGGTCCTGTTTCTCTGACAGACATTTGTTGTAGAGCAGGGATTATGAAGGACTTGCCTACCCTGTCTTGGCAGAGTTAGGCTGTCGACTTCCCTGCTACCAAGTTTTGTCCTTTTTGGACAGCAGTCTGTCTGCAGTTGGTGCAAGGGGTTTTTTCATGCCAAGAGATAGGCTTGCCACTAATTCAATCATCTTACACTGGAGATTCTTCGATGCTTATCTTCTACTTGAAGTAGAATAGGGAGTGCTGTCAGGAGCTGATATGTCTCTATATAAAAAAAAAAAAGAAAAACTTAATTTAAGATAACATCTTTGAATGCCATATTCTGCAGATCTCTTGGGGTGTTTGAAGATGCCCTATCCATCTCTTGTATTTAGATAAGCAAATGTTGCTAGTCTCTTAGCAACTTGATTACTGGGTAGTTTAGTCTGTGATAGACTGTCATAGTAGCTAACAAAGTGACATGTTTGCATGACGAGGAGTTTCTTTTATTTAACTATCCTAGACTGTTTTAGACGGTTGGTATCAAGAGGCCAGAGCTTCACATTTTATTTTTAAGTATCTCTAGGTATGATACCATTAGGAAGCTTTACCTTTAATTTTGTATCAATATACAAAGATCTATTCAATTGTGGTTAAATGTGCTCTTGATTATGTATCAATATACAAAGATCAATGCCTATGTAGCCCAATACAATCTTAATATTATGTCCATATACAAGGGTCAATACCATTGTGGCCAACTATAATCTTAATTTTGTATCAATATACAAAGATTAATACTGATGTAATCCAATACAATCTTATTTTTGCACAATAAACAATGGTCAATACCACTTTAGCCAAATAAACTACTAATTTTGTATCAATATACAAAGGTACAAGGGCATATTCAATAATCTCTCCTTCTTCTTGGACCATCCTGTGCTATGTCTATGTCTCATTTTTCTCAAACCTATGCACTCCTACATAGGAGAGGAAGAAGGATGCAGAAAAGGAAAAGTAGGAAGTCCCTGGGGCTAACCTCCAAAACCCATTAAACAGGACCATTTATCAGCTTATAGTCTCTTCCCCTAAATTTCAGAGTTTTCAGTTATCCTTCAAATAACCAAAAAGAAGGGCGGAGAAACACCTTCCCCACCCTCTGGGCATGGGACATTGCTCTCTTAAAGTGACTTCCTGCTGATTTGGGTCGTAGTAGACCTGTTTAGGGCCCGAATCCAAATGGAAAAAGTGGTTTAAAATGTTAGTACACTCGTTTTATGTTCAGTCCTTCTGTTCTCAGCTGTTTAGATGACCTAAGGAGTTTGTAGGCAGAAACTGATCTTGCAGGCTTCACTGAGGTTCCGGCTGGGGCATTGTGTAGAGCTGAACGGTCCAAGCGACATTGGATTGCCGTGGTTGCAGGCCCCCGATGGAGACAGCTATTGAGAAAGGCTGCCAGGCAGAATCAACTGGGTCACTCGTCCTCCTTGGTGCCTGATTCTGCTCTCTGCTGAGGTTTCCGATGTCCAGCCATCCCCGGGCTCCCCTAATGGACGCTTCGATTTTCCTGGAAAGATAAGAACAGAGCCTTGCCCTAATGCCAATCCTGGGACAATTACCCTCTTTTTTTTTGGGGGGGGGCAGCTAGGTAGTACTTCTCCTGAAGCAAATTTGGCCTTCTGACAACATACAAAGCATTATCTTTCAATCCGGGTTAAAGAACAAATCATTCTGTCACCTTGGAGCTAAACCAGCTCCAGTGTATATATTTTGAGATCCCAAAGGACAATCTGCCTGAATCGAGAAGGCCTTTTGTAAATAGCCTCCAATCCTAGGTCCCTCCAAATCCCATGTGTGTGTCTCTGAACTCTAATTATTGGGATCAGAGACCTGTGTTTCCCATCTGAAGGGATCAAAGATGTGTTCCACAACTCCTGGATCGAAGTCTTTCTCTATTTAGAGTTTGCCCTGCATCAGGCTGACCCTGAGCTCCGGGATCTGCCCGTTTCTCTCTCCAGTGTGCTGGGAGCTGGGACCAAGGGTGTACTCCTCTTGAATGGTGGGACCAAGAGTATGCACCCTCACCACCCCACTCCGTATGACTCCAGAATACCTAAGACCACCAACTCTACCGTGCTCCCCTGTCTCCGCTGAAGTCAAAGGCATGGGCCAACACCACAATTCTCTTGTATTTTACCTTAGCTCCACGTCTTCTCGTCACCTTGAGGTCTGCAAAACCAGGCTGAACGGCTGTATCCTCTTATCCACTATTCCATTCACAGTGTTTCAGCCATGCCCCCTGTCTCTTTTTTTTTTTTTCTTTTTTAGTTAATAAGTTTATTTGCTTGTTGCTTCAGGTTACATCCTTATCATATTGTCCTCTTTTCCTGCTTTATCAGCCCCACCCTCCCATGCTCTACCCCCTGACCCTTCCCTCTTGTTCCTCTGGGGAGGAGTGTCCCTGCCTAACAGTCTCTCACCACAGATCAGGAGTCATATGAGGGCCAAGAGCCTCTTCATTCTCCGGGGGCCTTCGAGGCAGTACTGCCAGTGAAAGGTGTCTCCTTGCTACAGGGGGAATACTAAAAAAAAGACCAACAAACACACAAACCCACAAATACAAAGAATATCAACAAAAAAAGAGAGGAAAAAGAGAAGGGAAAAGGAAAAAGAAAAAAGAAAAAAAGAAGGAAAAAGAAAAAGATTAAAAAAAATTTATGTCCATGTTCCTTTTGGTGTGTTGGTTGTAGTACAGATATCCTGTGCAATATAGCTAAAATCCTACCATAAGTGAATAGATGCCATGTGCATCCTTCTGAGACTGGGTTAGCTCACTCAGGATGAGCTTCTCTAGATCCATCCATTTGGTTGCAAATTGCATGATTTCATTGTTTCTGATAGCTGAGTAATATTCCATTGTATAGATGTACCACAATTTTTTAATCCATTCTTCAGTTGAGGGACATCTGGGTTGTTTCCAATTTCTAGCTATTACAAATAAGGCTGCTATGAACATAGATGAGGAGACTTCCCTATGTCTCCGTGAGAGGTCCTCTGGGTGTATACCCAGAAGTGGTATGGCTGGGTCCTGAGGCAAGGTTATTCCTAGATTTCTAAGATATCGCCAGACAGACCTCCATAGTGGTTGCACAAGCCTGCACTCCCACCAGCAATAGAGTAGGGTTCCCCTTTCTCCACACCCTCGCCAGCATGCGCTATCATTTGAGCTCTTTTTCTTAGCCATTCTAACAGGTGTTAGGTGGAATCTCAGGGTCATCTTGAGTTGCATTTCTCTGATGATTAAGGATGTTGAACATTTCTTCAGGTGTCTCTCAACCCTTAGGGATTCCTCCTTTGTGAATTCTCTATTTAGCTCCATCTCCCATTTTTTGATTGGATTATTTGGTTTCTTGGCATTTAGTTTCTTGAGTTCTTTGTAGATTTTAGATAATAGCCCTCTATCAGATGTGGGGTTGGTGAAGATTTTCTCCCAGTCTGTTGGTTGCCGTTTTGTTCGAATGACAGTGTCCTTTGCCTTACAGAAGCTTTTCAGTTTCATGAGGTCCCATTTATTGATTGTTGATCTCAGGTCCTGAGCTGTTGGTGTTCTGTTCAGGAAGTTGTCACCTGTGCCAATGAGTTCGAGGGTTTCTCCTATTTTTTCTACTAGTATATTTAGTGTGGCCAGCTTTATGTTAAGGTCTTTGATCCACTTGGATTTAAGTTTGGTACAAGGTGATAGGTATGGGTCTAATTTCATTCTTTTGCAAGTGGATATCCAGTTGGACCAGCACCATTTGTTGAAGATGGTGTCCTTCTTCCATTGTGTGGTTTTGGCTTCTTTGTCAAAGATTAGTTGGCCATAGGTGTGTGGGTCCATGTTTGGGTCTTCAATTCGATTCCATTGATCCACTGGTCTGTGTCTATACCAGTACCATGCTGTTTTTATTACTGTTGCTCTGTAGTACAGCTTGAAATCTGGAATGGTGATACCTCCAGATGTTTTTACATTGTACAGGATTGATTTAGCTATTCTGGGCTTTTTGTTGTTCCATATGAAGTTGAGAATAGTTTTTTCCAGGTCTATAAAGAATTGTGTTGTTATTTTGATAGGAATTGCATTAAATCTATATATTGCTTTTGGTAGGATAGCCATTTTTATTATGTTGATCTTACCTATTCATGAGCATGGAAGATCTTTTCATCTTCTAAAGGCCTCTTCCATTTCTTTCTTCAGGGGCTTGAAGTTCTTGTTATATAGGTCCCTTACATGGTTGGTTAGAGTTACCCCCAGGTATTTTATGTTGTTTGTGGCTATTGTGAAGGGGGTTGTTTCCCTTATTTCTTTCTCGGTATACTTGTTTGTTGTACAAAGAAGGGCTTCTGATTTTTTTGAGTTAATTTTGTATCCAGCCACCTTGCTGAAGTTGTTTATCAGCTGTAGGAGTTCTTTGGTGGAGTTTTTGGGGTCGCTTATGTATACTAACATATCATCTGCGAATAGGGATAATTTGACTTCTTCATTTCCAATTTTTATCCCTTTGATCTACTTTAGTTGTCTTATTGCTCTAGCAAGGACTTCAAGTACTATATTGCAGAGATATGGTGAAAGTGGACATCCTTGTCTTGTCCCTGAATTTAGAGGAAATGCTTCAAGCTTCTCTCCATTTAACTTGATGTTGGCTACTGGCTTGCTGTATATTGCCTTTATTATTTCTAGGTATGGTCCTTGTATGCCCGTTCTCTCCAGAACTTTTAGCATGAAGGGGTGTTGGATTTTGTCAAATGCTTTTTCTGCATCTACCGAGATTATCATGTGGTTTTTTTTCTTTCATCTTGTTTATGTGGTGAATTACATTGATAGACTTTCGTATACTGAACCATCCCTGCATTCCAGGGATGAAGCCTACTTGATCATGGTGTATGATACTTTTGATGTGTTCTTGAATTCGGTTTGCTAGTATTTTTTTAAGTATTTTTGCATCTATGTTCATGAGGGAGATTGGTCTGAAGTTCTCTTTCTTTGTTGGGTCTTTGTGTGGTTTAGGAATCAGAATGACAGTGGCCTCATAGAATGAGTTTGGCAGTGTTCTTTCTGTTTCTATGTGGTGGAAGAGTTTGAAAAGTAATGGTGTTAGTTCCTCTTTGAAGGTCCGGTAGAATTCTGTGCTAAAGCCATCTGGCCCTGGGCTTTTTTTGGTTGGGAGATTATTAATGACTGTTTCTATTTCCTTGGGAGTTATTGGGCTGTTTAAACTGTTAATCTGATTTTGATTTAGTTTTGGTAGGTGGAATTTATCGTGGAAATTGTCCATTTCGCTTAGGTTTTCAAATTTAGTGGAATATAGATTTTTAAAGTAATGCCCGAATATTTTCTGGATCTCCTCAATGTCTGTTGTTATTTCTCCCTTTTCATTTCTGATTTTGTTGATTTGGGTTCTTTCCCTTTGCCTTTTAGTTAATTTGGCTAGGGGTCTGTCTATTTTGTTGATTTTTTCAAAGAACCAACTCTTGGTTTCATTGATTCTTTGTATAGTTCTTTTTGATTCTAATTTGTTGATTTCAGCCCTAAGTTTGATGATTTCCTGCCTTCTGCTCTTCTTGGGAGTGTTTGTTTCTTTTTTTTCCAATTCACCCAGCTTAGCTGTTAGTTCACTAATATGAGCTGTCACAATTTTCTTTTTGAAAGCACTTAGTGCTATGAACTTTCCTCGTAGCACAGCTTTCAATGTATCCCACAGGTTTGGGTATGTTGTGTCTTCATTGTCGTTGGATTTTAAGAAGTTTTTGATTTCCTTCTTTATTTCTTCCCTGACCCACTGGTCATCCAGTAAGGAGCTGTTCAATTTCCATGTGTGTGTAGGCTTTCTGTTGATTCTTTTGCTGTTGAAGACCAGCTTTACTCCGTGGTGGTCTGATAAGATACAAGGTGTTATTTCAATTTTCTTGTAATGGTTCTGATGGTATGGACCTGTTTGCCCAGGCACATATTCTGTGGGCTTTGTTTGTCGTCACGGAGGCTGACAGGGTCTGGCTCCACACCTAATATGTCTGGATTTTCCAGAATACAACTATGGTCCCTATTTCTGGTTTCTCACTAGGCTTCTCGCCACAGGCCTGGCCTCTGTGCCTGATTCCCTCCCTGTCTGGGCAGCCGCAGGTCCCACTCCCTGGCTGCTAGGCCATGGGTGCACTAAGCCCCGGATCCTCCGGCTGCCTGAGTGGTCCTCTCGACCCAGCAGCTCAGCCAAGGGTGTGGGGATCCCTGGCCCCGCCCATGCCTGGCTCTCTCCCCAGTTGACCTGCCGTGGGTTCGCCGGGATTTGTCCCTGCCAGCCGGGCTCCCTCCCCAGCTGCGCTGCCGTAAGTGCGCGGGATTCGGCCCCTCCCGCGCACCTTTGTGTTCCCAGCTTCCCGCGCTCTCTCGGAACCTCCCGCCCTCTGCTTCACGAGCGGCTGTGGGCCACTCCCTGAGCCCCCTGTTTGTTCCTTGCTAAGCCTTCCACTATCTCACAAAGTTTTTTAAGTGGGTATAAGTTCTACCTGAGGTGTGGGGAGCCCAATAGGCCAGCGATCTATTGCCAAGTAGCCTCTGATTCTGCCTGCTGTGAGTTGGGGTCAATCTTACCAGGCACCTCTCCAAATGGGAGTTCCCAAATCCGGGGTTTAGTGGCTTCCATGTCTGCGAGAGATGGGGGAGAGCCTTTCCCTGGGACTTTTAACGGTCCCTTGGTAGCTGTGAGTATTTCCGGGGGGGTCTAGCCCCTCCGGTTTTTGCACAGTGCCCAATAACTCTGTGATTTTTATGGCTCTTTTTTCCCCACGTTCAAAATGCGTCAGTGTAGGTCACCGCCATCTTGGCCCTCTCCATATTCTGATATTTTCAACACTAGTTTTACAAACATGAGTTTCTTTTTTTTAATAATTTATTTTTTATTTCTTCAAGTTACATCTCAATCACAATCCCCTCCCTACTCCCCACTCCAGTCCCACCCTTCCACCCTCCTCCCTCTCAACCACCCCATCCTCTTCCCTTCTTTTTTTTTTTTTTTTTAGTTTAAGGTATTTCTTTTTTTCCCCCCAACAGCTCTCCCTTTCAGTCCAAAAAATGGTTCTTTTTCTTATAACTATAAATACAATACAAAACAACAGAAATAAATAGGCCACAATTATAAGAGTTTTATGGCTTAGCATACATTCCCAATATCCAGTCCATATGTATTTGGCACCTGACTTTAACATTCTACTATCTAACCATCTCCATGTGTTTAAAGTTCTATATCTAACTCAGTTTTCATAATGACTTGCCTCATAATTTTAAAAATATCTTCTTAGATCCAGAACACCCTCTTGATTCCTAAACAACTCAAAATTAACTATGAGACTCTAGCTATCTATTCTTCAACCACCTCAGAGACCTAAGAGGGATAAATATATCTGATTATGTAGGAAGTGCAGGGCCTGCAGCTTCCAAAACTAAAAAATGACATACCAGTGGCTGCCTGGACAGTTCCCATTTTCTCTCCATACATTACAGCATCAATCTTCAGCCATTTGGCTCCATTTCTCTGACAGACGTTGATTGTAGAGCAGGAATTATGAAGGACTTACCTACCCTGTCTTGGCAGAGCTAGGCTGTCGACTTATCTGCTTCCAAGTTTTGTCCTTTTTGGACAGAAGTCTGTCTACAGTTGAAGCAAGGGGTTTTTCTTGCCAAGAGAACGGCTTACCACCAATTCAATCATCTCCCACTGGAGATTCTTTGATGCTCATCTTCTACTTGGAGTAGAATAGGGGGTGCTGTCAGGAGCTGACATGTCTCGATATCAAAAAATCTTAAGTTAAGAAAACATCTTTGTACTCTTAAAAGTGTGTTGCAAGATAGTATGAATGTTGAGTCACATATAGACCTTTAAACTCATGGAGTTGGTTAGATAGTAGAATGTTAAAGTCAGGGGCCAAATATGTATAAACTGGACCTTGGGAAGGTATACTGGGCCAATTTACTCTCATAAATGTGGCATATTTATATCTATTTTTTTGTATAATACTTACTGTTATAAGAGAAGGAACCATCTGTTGGACTGAAAGGGGAAACTTCTGGGGGGAAGAGGGTGGAAGGGCGGGTTAGGAAGGGGGAATAGGGAGGGGTTTGTGACTGAGATGTAACTTGAAGAAAAAAAATAAAGTATTTAAAAAAAATAAAACATCTTTGAATGCCATATTCTGCATATCTCTTGAGGTTTTTGAAGATGCCCTATCTATCTCTTATATTTAGATAAGCAAATATTACTTATCTCTTAGCAACTTGATTTCTGAGTAGCTTAAAAAATAACTGTGATAGACTGTCATAGTAACTAACAAAATGACACGTTTTCATGACTATTAGTTTCCGTTTCTTAATTATCCTAAACAGTTTATGTCAGTTGGTAGCGAGAGGTCAAAACTTGACATTTCATTTTTAAGTATTACTA
>CAJQZJ010025310.1:48073-74049 GCA_907164525.1 Lophiomys imhausi | reverse complement strand
TTGGTGTTAGCTCCTCTTTTAAGGTCCGGTAGAATTCCGTGCTAAAGCCAGCTGGCCCTGGGCTTTTTTTTTTTTTTTTTTTTGGGGGGTTTTTTATGACTGTTTCTATTTCCTTATGGAATATAGGGCTGTTTAATCTGTTTATCTTATCTTGATGTAGTTTCGGTAGGTCGAATCTATCAAGAAAATTGTCCATTTCACTTAAGTTTTCAAATTTGGTAGAGTATAAATTTTTAAAGTAGGATCCAAATATTCTCTGGATTTCCTCAATGTCTGTTGTTATTTCTCCCTTTTCATTTCTGATTTTGTTGATTTGTGTTTTCTCCCTCTGTCTTTTAGTTAATTTGGCTAAGGGTCTGTCTATTTTGTTGATTTTCTCGAAGAACCAACTCTTGATTTCATTTATTCTTTGTATAGTTCTTTTTGTTTCTAAGTTGTTGATTTCAGCCCTAAGTTTGATGATCTCCTGCCTTCTGCTCCTCTTGGGCGTGTTTGCTTCTTCTTTATCCAATTCACCCAGTTTAGCTGTTAATTCGCTATTATGAGCTGTCACAATTTTCTTTTTGAAGGCGCTTAGTGCTATGAACTGTCCTGGTAGCACAGCTTTCATTGTGTCCCATAGGTTTGGGTATGTCGTGTCTTCATTTTCATTGGATTTTAAGAAGTCTTTGATTTCCTTCTTTATTTCTTCCCTGACCCAGTGGTCCCTAGTAAAGAGTTGTTCAATTTCCATGTGAGTGTAGACTTTCTGTTGATTCTTTTGCTACTGAAGTCCAGCTTTATTCCATGGTGGTCTGAGAAGATACAAGGGGTTATTTCAATTTTCTTGTATCTGTTGAGGCTACCTTTGTGTCCATCTATATGGTCGATTTTGGAGAAGGTTCCGTGAGGTGCTGAGAAGAAGGTGTATTCTTTTGTGTTTGGGTGAAACGTTCTGTAGATATCTGTTAGGTCCATTTGGTTCATGATCTCTGTTAGACTCATTATTTCTCTGTTTGGCTTCTGTCTTGATGATCTGTCCATAGTTGTGAGTGGGGTGTTGAAATCTCCCACTATTAAAGTGTTTGGATCAATGTGTGATTTAAGTTTTAGAAGTGTTTCTTTTATAAATGTAGGTGCCTTTGTATTTGGGGCATAGATGTTCAATATTGAGATGACCTCTTGGTGGATATTTCCTTTAATGAGTATGTAATGCCCTTCTCTGTCTTTTTATTAACTTCAATTGGAAGTCTATTTTGTTTGATATTAGGGTGGCTACTCCGGCTTGTTTCCTGGGTCCATTTGCTTGGAAAACCTTTTCCCAGCCCTTTACTCTCAGATAGTGTTTATCTTCAATAGTGAGGTGTGTTTCTTGTGTACAGCAAAAATATGGGTCTTGTTTATGGATCCAGTCTGTAAGTCTGTGTCTTTTTATTGGCGAGTTGAGTCGATTGATGTTGATGGATATTAGTGACCAGGGGTTGTTATTTCCCATTAACTGGCTGTTATTAACCCATTAGCTGGCTGTCTTGTGTTTCTCTTTTGTTTAGTTGCTGTGGAGGTTTCTATTTCCTCTGTTTTCTTGGGTGTACTTTTCTTCTCTGTGTTGGAATTTTCCTTCTAGGATCTTCTGTAGGGCTGGGTTTGTGAGGAGATAATGTTTGAATTTGATTTTGTCATGGAATATCTTGTTTTCTCCTTCTATGTTGATAGGGAGTTTTGCTGGATGTAGTAGTCTGGCTGGACACCTATCTTCTCTCAGGACTTGTAGGACATCCGTCCAGGCCCTTTTAGCTTTTAAAGTTTCTGAGGAGAAGTCAGGTGTGATTCTGATGGGTCTACCATTGTATGTGACTTGGCCTTTTTCTCTTATAGCTTTTAATATCCGTTCTTTGTTCTCTACATTTGGAGTTTCTATTATTATGTGGCGAGAGGAGTTTCTTTTCTGATCTAATCTGTTTGGTGTTCTGTAAGCCTCTTGGATTTTTACTGGCATCTCTTTCTTTAGGTGTGGGAAGTTTCCTTCTATGATTTTGTTGAATATATTTCCTGGACCATGGAGTCGGGAGTCTTCTCTTTCCTCTATGCCTATAATTCTTAGGTTCCGTCTTTTCATTGAGTCCTTGATTTCTTGGATGTTGTGGGTGAGAGGTTTTTTAGCTTTCTCATTTTCTTTGGATGTTGTACTGATTTCTTCCATCGAATCTTCCATGCCTGAGATCCTGTCTTCCATCTCTTGCATTCTATTTTTCATACTCACATCTGTAGTTCCTGTTCTCTTCTCTTGATTCTCCATTTCCTCTTTTAATTCTGACTGTGTTTTCTTTATTGTTTCCATTTCTATTTTCATGTCTTGAATGGTAGTGTTCGTTTTGTACATTTCCTTCTCCAGTTTGTTTGTTTTTTTCTGGAGATCTTTCATTGCTTTATCTTTTTCCTGTTCAAGCTGGGTCACCTTGGCTTGGAGCTCTTTAATGATGTTGTCCATTGTTTTGACTTGTAAGATTGTGGCTTCTTTGAATTCCTTCATAGTTTTCAGTTCTTCTTGAAGGGACTTTATCACTTTCCATACTGTAGAATTGTCATCATTTTCATGTGTTTCAGTTGTGGTGAGGTGGTTTGGGCTGGACGGAATAGCGTTGCTTTCTTTTGTTGGAGACATTTCGCTCTGTTATTTTTTTTTGTCTCTGGCCTCTGGCCATGTGGAATTTGCTGTCTTCTGGACTTGGTTCCAAAGGGGCACTGTGGTGTACGATTCGATTCAAGTTGCCTTACTCTACCCCTATAAGGAGAGTCATTCAGTCCCGCCTCCCAGGTGGGGACCTAATTAATTCAGGTGCCGGAGCTGTTTACAAGTAAGCTCTGATTCCCTGATGGAAGGGCCTGTACTAGTACGTAAGACTGATATAGGACCGTTTCAAATATCTTGCAGTTTTCCCGGGGTTGGTTCCTGTAGCGGGTAAGTCTGCAGTTCAGCTGCAGTAGCCTTGCTGCTCCCGTAGCTTGGAAACTGGCCAGTGACATCACAGATTGCAATCTGTGGTCTGAAGGCACTTTGCAATGGATCTCCCGCTCACTTCCAAGGGTGGCAACCTTTCGCTAGATAATTGGATTGGATAGTCTGTGTGAGACCTGGGAGTGCCCAGCAGGGTGGGGATTATTTCTGCATGGTTTCTGAATCTGCCGGCTGGGTATTAGGTTGGAACTTACCGGGGATTTCTCCTTTTGGGGGGATGGGTTATCCTGATTCCCGGGTCCAGAGGCTTCCTAGCGTGTCCGAGATTTGGAAGGGGCGTCCTGCCCAGGCATCTTCCGTGGTCCCTGTGTAGCTGGGTGAGATTTAGAAGGGGTCTTGCCCTTTTTAGAGTGTCCTGGAACACTTGCCGCCTTGTGATTGTTGACCCCGAAATCAAAATATGTCTGCGCCGGCTGCCGCCATCTTGGATCCCCCCAACCACAACTTCTTATGCTGTGATCCCAGCAGACACTGACTTGAAATATTCACCCCAACCTCTGACTTTTACAAACGATAAAAGTCTCTTCTTAACACCCCATGAAGCAGCAAATTAGACTTGGAAAGCAAGGATCAAATTGCAGGACTTTTCTATGGTGTTCCCTTAGAAATAAGCTTGTTTTTGGTCACATTACCTCACAGATAGTCATTTTCATCTTTGTTTTTCTCACTGGAAAGAGATCTAGGATTGTTATATGTTGTAGCATGGTTAGATGCAGAAAAGGAGCCTAAGTTTTGTTGCTGCCAAAAGGCATTTTGGAAGGCTTGCTGATCCATAGGAACAGCTAACAAAGTGAAGTATCAAAGAGCCACCCAACGAGGTGGAATCAGAGATTTCCTAGGGCTAGGAGTTGGAGAATCCCATAGATCACTTTCTTCTATATATGCTATATTCTGAATTCACAGGATAATTGGAAGTAAATTACAAAGGTTGAGTTCTTGTCAGCAGTTCTGGAACAAGTTGTTTCAAATTGCTTGGCCTCAGTTTCCTCATTTGTAGGGCTGAATTGGAGAGGGAGAGAATGCTTCAGCAATCTCCAAGTCTGATATGAGAAGAAAACAAGACAAGAGCCTTCTGTGTTTTCTGAAAAGGCAAGCAGTGCCCATAAAAGCATAGATATCATGGTGTATCTGTCCTTCATATTAATAATTGGATGAACAAGAGCAATGAGATATCTTTTTGGCTTAGAGCTCTGGAGTGTGTAATATCAGATAGGTGTGTAAACCTAAAAATTTAAGGAAATTTTGGGGAGAGAGTAACAAACTATTCCTTCAATGCCTCTTCTCCAATCATTTTTCTTTAGTAAGCCTCAATTGCTCAGACCCAGGCAAACCTCCCCACCCACTTACACACACACAAACACTCCTTGTGCTGGAGATTCTGACAAAGATATGTTTGTCCAAATACAAATAGCTAGATGGATACGGGAACTATTGTGAGAGGGCACATGATGAGTTTTAAAACCATAAATAGTATGGACATGCATCAACATGAAATTTCATGATAAAAAAATCATCTTAGAGAAATTAGGAACAATGAGAGGAAAGTCATATTATCAATCAGATAAAAACCATGGATTATGATATCATTTCTAAAAATCTATTCTATCTCAGATATTTTTCATTGTTCTAAATATTGAGATTATAATAGAGTATATCATTTCCTCCTCTCTATTCTTCCTCCTCTCTCTCTCTCTCTCTCTCTCACACACACACACACACACACACACCTGTATATATTCCTAAATACATAATACAATCTTCTCAGTCTGAATAATGTTACTTATATGTATGTTTTCAGGGCTGATCATTTTATATTAGAAAGCCAATTGATATGCTTTTCCCTGGGGAAGACTGTCAGCATTCCTTAGTTGTGTGTGGTTATTTGTGTAGGGATGAGGCCTTTTGGGCTCTCATTCATGCCCAATCCATTTTCTCATGTCCATTGTTGTCAGCCTTGTTCAGCTCATGTTTAGACAATCATGTTTGCTAGACTTCACAGTGTAACTTTTGATATTCCTAAGAGACACAATCTCACACCCAACTCCCTTTCCTTCTGGCTCTTCTAATCTCTACTCCCCATTTTCTACAAAGATCTCTGCAGCTCAGACATTTTTCAATGAAAATTCCTGGGTGAAAGCTCACCCAACATTTTACCCCTTTTTCTTCTTACATCTGGTCTTTCTTCCTCCACAAACTTCCTATGTCTTCTCTTCCCAGCTTATTTCAGATTTTCCAAATAGAAATTTCATTCTTTCTTCTCTCAGCTACTGAAGCCCGTAAAAAGAAAAATATAGCTAATTAAACTATTTAACCAGAATTGTTAATCTTTAAACAGCCATTATAAATAAGTACACAGATACCATGTCTATTTTAACAAGCCTTGGCCTGAATTGTGCAATCCTAGCCCATCTAAGCTAGCTCTTAATTCTATTACCCAAATATGACCCCATATATATATAAGTCCCCTTGGACCTCCATTCTCCACAATATGCCGATGTTCCTGGCCATGTGGAATGAGGTTCTTTTTTCTAACCCATGGCGTGTGTCTTCTTCTTCTTCCTCCTGATGCTGCCTGGAATGCCTTAATTCTCTGTCTAAAGTGCAGGCTTCCTGTTCTCCTCCCAAGAAGTCCCACCTTTTTTTGTCTTTGCCCAGTCTCTGGCCTTGGCATTTTATTTAACCAATCAGAGTCAATGAAAGTAACAGACAGCAAGGAGAACCAATTAATTAACATTTAGAATGCTTAACACTACCCCAACAGAAGCCTTTGCACTTTGAAGCGTAGTTACGACTGATGAAATGAGTGATTGTTACCTAGGCTGTATACTAGGCACTTTATGAAATTTCCAGTCCTCATACATCATTTGATGCAGACTTTGTCTTCCCAATTTACAAGAAAAGAAATTGAATCTACGGAAGTTTTAGAAAAACATAACTGAAGAAAATGCTTTTCAGTTATATATCTGACAGAAGATTAACATCCAGAATATAGAATTAAGTGACTAAATAGAATAAAGATCTAATATGACTAAGTATCAAGAAACAACACAATTAAAAAGAGAGGCTGTATAACTAAACACAATGTTCTCAGAAAAAGAAATACAAATGGCTCATGAATGTATAAAAAAATGTTAAGCCAGTGAGATGCCTCAGTGGGTAAAGGCCACTGAGCCTAACAATCTAGGCTTGATCTTTGGAACTCACATGGTGATAGGAAAGAAGTGACTCTCACAAGTTGTCTTTTCACCTCCACACATAGGCCATTGTAAATGCACACACACACACACACACACACACACACACACACAATTGCTCTAGACATTAGAGAAGTGAAAAGTAAAACTACTTTTAGATTCCATCTATTACCAAGAGAATAGATGACACCCAATTCTGACCAAGCTTGTGGAAAGAGGAGCCCTGTTGCTAGGCACAGTTTACAGCTAGCTGTAAAGTGGTCTAGTCGATATGGAAAACAGTGTCGAGGTTTCTCAAAAACAAACAAACAAACAAACAAACAAACACAAAAAAACCCACTAAAACTAGAACTACCATATGTACGATTCTGGCTATATACTTAAAAGACTTTATATCCTACCAGAGAAATACCTGAACTTCAATGTTTATTGTTCCTGTATTCATAATAGCTAGGACATAAAACCAGCTGAGATGTTCATTGACTAAGTGGATAATGATGAATGGTACCTTATATGGTTGAATAGAACCCACATATTTTAAAACAAAAATCCCAGTTCCAGGGGTGGGAAACTTCCATGGGAACTGTCAGGGAGGCCCTTGAGGCTCTAATACAAATTATTGCCACTGCTCTTGATTTTCTAGTAGAACTGAATGGTAGGACCCTATTGTTGAAGACAGCTTATCATTGGGTTAGAAGGCACAGATAATCAAACTGAACATAGATTACAAGTTTCTTTCCTACTTACTATGTTTCACGTATATTCTTAAAGCTGATGGGAGAGAAAATGAATCAATAGGCTTACACAGTGTACTGCGTATTACATGACTAAACTACCAGTCAAGATGTGCACAGTGGTCAGCAATTGTATATGTGTTATAGGAATAACCAGTGGCTTTCTGATTGGATTTAAGGCCAACTCCACAGGAGGAAATTTATGCCTGGTACTCTATACTTGGTCAAAAGCCCATGGCTGGGGAGGTCATAAACACTGGGAATAGCTAGTACTGTTATTTTGCTAAATAGGTACGTTGTGGCCATCAAATTGCCTTCTAAGTATTGTATAAACAATAGAAGAGCAGTGTTTTCAGTCTTGATCAAAGAAGTCTCATTTTCCAATGGATGGATGTTAATGCATAGTCTTATGATTGCTTAAAGGGTTGAGAATAATTGACCTCTGCCTATGCAGCCCTAAACAGGATATTTATGTCACTCACTGGAAGGCTCAGAGAATATCACAGAAGCAGATGAAAGTAGAAAGAATGTAAGAGTTAGAAAATGGGGCATTGTGCTATGGAAAGCTGACTTCTTCATGTGACATGGCTGATTCACTCATGAACTCACAGTCAGCAACTGTTGTTGCCTGCAGAGAACCTGCATGATATTGGGCCCATCAATATTCTGTCATGGATGGGATTCTTCGTGGAGTGCTATTAAAAGTTAGAGGTTGTTTGGGGACATATTTTCTTCAGAGATGTAGCCACTGGTCATATGTCTATGTTTGGGTAAATAACCTCCAAACCCATGGATATACAAATGATCCTAATAGAACTCAAAAAGACACATACATATGCAAACACACACACACTACCACCACCATCAGCAGCAGGAAAATAGAATGGGGACCAATTTAGAAAAAGGTGAAGAGGGGCCAAGGGAAAGGAGGTAAGGGGTTGGATATGATGAAAACACATATGCATGAAATTGACAAAATACATTGGTATGAAGCTGATAAAAATAAATAAAATATTTTTTTAAAAAGGCATGCCAGAGATCACACAGCAGTGGCAATGTTAGAGTTTAAATCATAATCCACAGTTGGCCTTTCCTTTTTTGTTTTTAAATTTAATTTGTTTGTTTATTTACTTTACATCCTGATCACAGTACCCTGCCCCACACACTCCATCCAGTCTAATTCCAGGCCCAACTAACACATTCCCAAAGACCTTCATTAGGAACAAACACCCTCTGGGTTTTCTATCAAACCATGTATTTAATATTATCTTGCAGGAGATGTATTTGATTTGATATCTTCCCATTCCATTTCCTGTTTGAGAAAGGGCCATAGTGAATTGCATTCTCTATATGTGGTGGCCAGTTCTGTGATTTGCTCAAGGTGGGAATTTAATAAATATTTATTGATGAGTGGACATCAGATTAATTTTCCGTTCAAAAACCTGTGATTGAGTATTAAATATGTTTTTATCAGTGGAAGAGAACTGTAGCTAAGATAATTTATGAGCTGAAGCCATTACCTTGGTTGCTAAGGGAAGTCAGTTACCCTGGGATACTAATTAAATGCAGCTATTGTGGAAATTAAGCCAGCAGCCCCCAGCGGATTCAGAGAGCTGATGGGAAGAGAGAATCTAGGTGTCAAATAAGAAATATATTTTCTGATTTGATGCAAAGTAACAAAAGGAGGAGGTAGCTTGTACTCTTTCAGCATCATCACACCTCCTCCTTAGTGGGTAAAGAAGTTGTTCCCTATAATTAGCTCAGACAGTGGAGGGAAGGTCAGTAGACTGCCTGTGGCTGAGCTCCGCACTTCTTCTTTGGTAGTCATTGAGGGATAAGTATCTGGGGGATCTTGACGTCAAAGAAGTACCAGCGCTGAATGAAATGTACCTGTTAAAAAAGACTTGACTGCTAAAATTCTGGATGAGCTGATAAAGAGAAAGAAGAAGATCAATAAAGAAAAGCAACAGTCTTCACCTGGGGTGCTTATTGCATTTAAAAGAATTATCTACTCTGTCTTCAAAATTGGAGTTCAGAGTTTTAATGAAGGCGTTTATTTATGATTCTAGAAGAAAGTCTCAACAGTATACAGCAACACATCCAGAGCTCATAGTCACAAAGCATGTAGTCAAATGTCTCTAACAAACTGGTTCCACCTAGTGATAGTCTACCTAAATTGCAGCTTGTTTTTTTCAAGAAAAAGAAAAAAAATGTGGCCTTTAAAAGCAGCCACAGCAGTACTTAAGTCATGAAATTATTCAACAGCTGAGACCTGGCTTCCTGAGACGCCCTGGGGTAGAGAATAGGATAGAGGCACTGACATATGTCTGAGGAAGAGGGAGTGAGTGCTTCAAATACTGGCCAAACGAGACAGGAATGAAACTTCTGATTAACACCAGGAGGTGTGAGACCTAGGTCTTCAGGAGCCATTTGAAATAATATTTTCAGGTTGTGGTGGGTGAGATTAACCCTCTCCCTGCTGGCTCAAGCTGTTCAATGATCAACATTTAAAAATGAAACTCAGAACCTCCCCTCTGCATGAAAGAACAGTGATGAGAATGAAAGGATGGCAATCCAAAGAGGAATTAGGATGAGAAGGATGAGCTCACAATGAAATCTAGAAGCAGCACAGCCCCCTTGCTTTTGAGGGAAATGACTCTGCTAGGTGACTGCCCATATTCACTAGACAAGCATAGGGTTTCCTTAGCTCATAACCTAGGGGACAAGGGTAGAATAGCTTTTCTGCAGAAGGGAGTAGTAAAGCATCTACGCTATCTATGCAGAGATATGGACAGTAAATCTAATGCCCCAAATTTACAGGTGAATTAGACATCCGGGATTCAGATAGAGGTGAGTTTGATAGTGTAACCAGTAGACTGATTCCACAAAGTCATGGTTTACAGGTGTGTAAGCCTTGAGCACTGACACCCATATTTGGGAATATAAATCTTGAAAACACTTTCTAGAATTGATGACTCCTTTTCTCTGTCTTTTATGTATGGACTTCCACATTGTTTACTGATGCTTACATAGCTAGTATCCCTCGCGTTCACATCACTCACCCATGGCCCATAGATTTCTACCTCTGCCCACACTCCACTCTGACTCCACCAGTGAGAACACGTGGGCCTCCTGCAGTTCACTGGGTCAATCCAGAGAGCATCCAGTTAGTACACAGGTTGCAAAGTGAGCTTCTAAGGTACTTATGGATTATGGGAGGAGAAAATAAAGGGAAGGATAATAAGACTAGGGAATCTGCATCTTAATAAAATTACTCTAAATTTTCTGTGATCCAGAAGATCAGTAGGAAAGACACTGGATTTAAATTTGTCCCTGTAGTTCCAGTTCCAGTTCTACTAAGAACTTCCTAGGATCATCTGTCTTCATTGACTTTCAACTCCTTTTGATTTTATATAGTATAGAACCAAGGTTCACGGCCTTTTAAATGACTCTCAGATTTGATCAGTACAATCTTCTATCTAGTAGAGGACTTTCTTTTGAAGGGTCTCAATTAATAGTTATCTATCACCTATCTGGCCATGTCTCACCATTCTCCCACAGCACATAAGCCAGGACCCTACCAGGCAGCTATTTGAAGTCCCATCACTATGTCAAGACCCTGCATATCTTGAAGCATCTTTTTCATCTCCTTTATTTCAAATCTTCCCACTTTGCATCCTGAACACACAATAGGGGATTAGTAACATTTAGACAAGAATTGTTCAAAACATTTGCAGAGTTCTTTGTTGAAAAAGCATCTTGCTTTGCAAGGGTTACTGTCTCTTCGAGAAAACAGTATGGAGAAATTCCTTGGCAAAGCAGTTTGTAGCTGTTCCCTCCAGGTGTGTGCCTTCTATTAAGGCAATGATCTCAGAATCTTTGCTTCCAAAGCCCAAGAAAAACGCTAAATCCCTTCAAGCATCCCTGTACAGGCAGATATATTGGTGGTCAGCTGTAGAGGGCAGCTGGGAGACTGAAATCAATCTGTTTTAGCTTCTGCACTTTAGCAGCATTTTCTTCAATTGCCCTTCTCTGTTGCCAGCTGCTTTAAGGTGCCTTCTGTTCAAACAGAATTTATGCACGTAAACCTCAAGGAACAGCTACCTAGCGCAGACCCCGAGAATTACAAGCTATTTCAACGATGGAAACAGAAAAGGGACATTTCTGTGGAAGAAAGAATTGTCCCCTTTACCTTGTAAAGGTCACCAGGCAGAATCTTCACTTAAGCTTGTATTAATTAAATAATGACTCATTCATTAGGATTGAATTGAAATCCCTTCAGAGACAGAAAGGGCTCCTGGGAAGGGAATCGACCTGGTTACTGTCATGTTTTATGGCTCCAGGGGCACCACTGTAATTGTAAGAAATGGAGAACTCTACAAAGGGTGCTTTGCTGGCAGCAAATGAAACAAATACTATGCAAGAGATCAAAGAAAGTTGTTTGAGAATAGAGCAAGTCAGGGAGTGTCTTCAGACAACAGAATCTGGTAGAAAACACATGGATCTGTGGACCTTCATGTCTGTAGATCAGGGTAAAAGAAGTCAGTAAGAGTGGGAAATGCCAGCTTGGTACAAAGTTTTGAAGTGTGCTCCACAGGGCGGTACTAGTGCGGAATTATCTAGCAAAGAGATTTAGGATGTACAGACTAGCTCCTACACCAGGCAGAATGAGAAAGCAGAGTAAGTCTGAAATGGTGGAACCTAGGTAACGCTTGCAAACAATGGATTTAGTTGCCCCAACTGTGGAAATTAAAAAGAAAATATTGGTTATCAAATTGGGAAGACCAGACCCAAATTATTTCTTTAGTAAATTCTACCATACTTACAATATTTTTAATGAGACTCTTAAATTTTTGCCAAAAAATTGTGAAGATAGTACAAGAGATTCCCACATATCCCACAGATGTTTCCCATAATATACCAGCATGAAAGAGTTACTCAATGAAAGGTCCTATAGTGAAACATTGTTCACTGAAGTCCTTAAATTAGTTCAAATACGCCAGCCTCAATCTTACATTCCACTTTCTTTTCACAACTTCTTAGGCTCCTCTTGGCCAACATAGATTTTCAGGCTTTAATTGTGTTTGATGTCCTTGATAGATTCAAGGAGAATATATTGGGTGTTACATAGAGTATTCATGAATTAAACAAACAGAAGACAATTCATAAAAGGGCCATTTGTATCACATCCTAGAAATTGTATGTGCTATCCTTGAGTACCTGGCTGAGTTCATTCCTGTTCAGGTTTTGAACTATAACTTTGCACCCCAGCACTTTCCATGCTATATATCTCTGTAGGGAGTTAATATGTATAGCCCATGCTTATCAAATGAGGAGGATCTCCAGGCTGAAATGTCTTTATGAATTATTTGGAATTCTGCACAGATTGGTTTTTCCCTCACTTTTCAATTTAGTGGACAATTCTGATTTGGCACTTACATCAGAATGAACTCAAAGAGATTTATTTTTAAATGGGATTTTATTTCAATATTAGTTTTGTTGCTAATATTCAAGCTTTGGGATTACATAAAACTAAAAGGCTTCTACACAGCAAAAATAAATAATCAACAGTGTTAAATGATAGGACATACAATGGGAGAGAATACATGCAAATCATATATATAAGGGGTCCATATTCAAGTTATATTTGAAACCACAAGTAGAATTCAACAGCAAAAATGTAAGAACCTGATTTTAAAATGCTCACAAATTGGAGTAAACATTTCTTAAAGCAAAGCAATCAAGTGAACAAAAGGCATATGAAAAATTCCCACCATTACAGACTATTAGGAAATTTTAAATGTAACCCATAATGAGATATTGTCAATCCTACAAAACATAGTAAGTATTGGCAGTGATGTAAAGGAAGGAAAATCTATGCAAGCACTGTTGCCAATAGGGATATTAATGGGCAAATCATTATGGAAAGCAGAATCTATGGTACTGAAAAATCTAAAAATTAAATTATCTAGGACATAAAATCTCACAGCAAACCTCCTGCTACTTTCATTCTTACTGCAATATTTTGGCTCCCTCTTTTTCTATAATCCTGATCATGAAGTATGGGAGTTGTGCTGCAGTTGCACCAATGAGCACTGGGTGCCACACAATCTCTTCTTCTCTGCATTTTTATTGACTATGATTTTCTGCAATTGTCTCTGTCTGTTGCAAGGAGACATTTCTCTGATGAGATCAGAGAGCTATGCTTATCTGTGGGTGTAAAGATAAATATTTACAATGCAATTAAGAATAATGCTGGTCTAACTGGATGTGGACATGTAAAAGAATGCAAATTGACCCATACTTATCTCCTTGCACAAAACTTAAGTCCAAGTGGATCAAAGACCTTAAAATAAAGCCTGACACATTAAATCTAATAGAAGAGAAAGTGGGGAAAAGCCTCAAACTCATTGGCACAGGTGAGAAACTCCTGAACGGAACACCAATCGCTCAGGCTCTAAGACCAACAATCAATAAATGGGACCACATGAAACTGGAAAGCTGTGTAAGGCAAAGGGAACTGTCTTCCGAACAAAATGGCAACCTACAAACGGAAAAGATTTTTTTCCAACCCCACATCCAACAAAGGGCTAATATCCACAAATTATAAAGGACTCAAGAAATTAAACACCAAGAAACCAAATAATCCAATCAAAATTGGGGAACCGATCTAAACAGAGAATTCACAAAGGAAGAATCTCTAATGAATGTGAGACACTTGAAGAAATGCTCAGCATCCTTAATCATCAGAGAAATGCAACTCAAGACGAGCCTGAGATTCCATCTCACACCTGTTAGAATGGCTAAGATCAAAAACTCAAATGACAGCACATGCTGGCGAGGCTATGGAGAAAGGGGAACACTCCTCCATTGCTGGTGGGAGCACAAACTTGTACAACCACTGTGGAAATCAGTCTGGCGATGTCTTAGAAAACTTGGAATAGCCCTCCCTCAAGACACAGCCATACCACTCCTGGGTATACATCCAAATGATTCCTCACCAAACCACAAGGACATCTCCTCATCTATGTTGATAGCAGCCTTATTTGTAATAGCTAGAAACTGGAAACAGCCCAGATATCCCTCAACCAAAGAATGGATTAAAAAAAATCCTGTGGCACATTTACACAATGGAATACTACTCAGCCATCACAAACAGGGAAATCATGCCAAATGGATGAGAAAAGCTCATCCCGAGTGAGCTAACTCAGACCTAGAAAGATGCACATGGCATCTATTCACTTATAACTGGGTTTTAGCAATGTAGTACAGGATAACCAGCCTACAACTAACAGACTGAAAGGAACAGGAGCAAAGACTTTGCTACTTGTTAGTGGGATACTTTGGCCTAGAGGTGTTGCCATGTAGGTCCCCAGAACAAGAGGAAGCTCTTTGCCCTCATATAACTGCTGAACTGAAGGGGGCTGATATGTAGGGACACTCCACTCCAGAGGAGTAGGATAGGTGGGAGAAGGGAGAGAGGGAGGAAGGTTAAGAGGTTGGGCCATGGAGGGGTGAAGGGAGGGTACTGTGATGGAGATGTAAGTTGAAGTAATAAATAAACAATAAAAAGTCATTAAAAAATAATTATGCTTGTTTGGTAAAGTGGCAGTTGTGGTTCTCCTCCAAAACCCATGATTTCACTAGCCCTGGGCATCTGGTTTGGTTTCCAGTATCAAATATGATTTCCCTCATGTAGAGGAGGTCTTAAATCCAATTAGGAAAATGTTAGTTACTGCCAAGGAATGCATGCCACACTTGAAAAGGGATTGAACTAAGAGACATGCTAATACTGAAAGGGAACTTTTCCTGACCTCGAACCCAAGACAAAAACTACAGGATCTGCTGACAGCTGAAGAAACAGTTTTCAGCTCCAAGGAACAGTCTATCTTCCAATGAGGATCCTTCTCCTCCAGTTAATTATCCAATATCAGGTGGTCAGTCCTGAAGCAATATTCATAAAAGTAACATTATACAGATGGAACAGGTTTTAATTATATATTTAGGAATATATATTTCAACAAAAATGAATAGAGGCCATGAATTTCATACAGAACAAGGAGAGTTGCATGGAAGGGCTTGGAAGGAGGAAAGGGAAGGGGGAAATGATGTAATTATGTTTTAACTTCAAAACATAAAAGAAAAAAAGACTATTAAAAAAGAACAGAAATCTTACTATGAAACATGAACCCAAAATAAATAAAATCAGTTAACTAAAGAGATAGCTTCAGTGCCATATTCATTGAAGAATTATTTAAAATATCCAGCACATGTAGCATGTTTGTATACACAACAAAATATTCAGCTTTAAAAACAACAAATAGATTTTGTCATTTTTTGCAATCTGCATCAGCCTGGATGACATTATGCTACATGAAATAAAACAAACACAGAAAGATAAATACTACATCATTTGTGTGTATAGTTTAAAAAAATGATGTATAAAATCTATTGGTACAAGTTTTAGGGTATAGTACATTAGTGTATTAATATTGTCCTTTGCTGCACAAAAATACCTTAACTCAGAGGGTTAGAGGTATATCTCAGTGTTTGGAATACTTTATGTAGCATGTGAGAGCTTCAGTCCTCAGTAGTGTAAAAATGTTTATGTGCAACAGGTGTATACAGGTGCCTAAGTAGAAGGTGATGGACCCCTGGAATTGGAGTTACAAGCAATTGTGAGCCACCTGACATGGGTAGTAGGCACTGAACCCCAGTCCTCTGCAAATGCAGTAAGTGTTCTTTTGTTTTTTTAATAATTAATTTATAATTATTTATTTATTCATTTTTCATCCCTATCATAGACCCCTCCATCCCCTCCTCTGGGTCCTACTTTTCTACCCCTATTTCCCCTATTTCCCCCATCCCTCTTCTCCTCAGACAAGGGGAGTCTCCCTCACCATCCTACCCCAACATATTGAGTCTCATTCGGAGTGAGAGTATCATCTTCCATTGGGCCCATACACCAGAGCCCCATTAGGGGCTCAAAGCAAGTAGTCAAAAAGCAGGCACCAGAGTCTATGCCAGACAGCCCTTGATCCACTTGCTAGGGGACCCACGTGTATACCAAGCTGCCCATCGGTTTCATATTGGTAGGAGGGCCTAGGTCCAGTTCAGGAATGCTCTTTCAATGGTGCTTCAGTCACTGTGAGCACCCATGATCCTAAGTTAGTTGTGTCTGTTTGTCTTCTTGAGGAGTTCTTATCCCCTACAGGTCTTTCTGTCCTTCTCCCCACTCTTCCACCAGACATCCTGCTCTCTGCCTAATGTTTGGCAGGAAGTCTCAACCTCTAGATCCTCTGCTGCAAGGAGGTTCTCAGGTGACAGTTATGCTATGCTCCTGTCTGTATGCATGACAAAGTATCATTAATATAGAGAAGGGTTGACTCTCTCCCTTGGAGTATGTCTCAGGTTGGGCCTGTCATTGGTTGGACATTCTCTCGATTTCTGGTATATCTTTATCACTGCACTTCTTGTACACACAGTAACTATTGGGGTGAAATTTTTGTGGGTGAGTTGGTGATCCCCTCCTTTCCCTAGAAGTCTTACCTAGCAAGAAGAAGGAGTCATTGGTCTCCATAATTGTACACTGAAACTAGGAGTCTCAGCTAGAGCCACCTGAATATCCTCCCAGGGACCTACCCTACTGCTGGTCTCCAGCTTGTCTGAGAGATGACCCCCTCCTCAGTTTTCCTTCTCTCTCCCAGCCCTCTCACCTCCAAACAAACTAGAGGCCCTTCAACTGAAGATTGGGTAAAGAACGTGTAGTACATTTATACAATGGAACACTACAGAGCTACTAAAATCTAGGAAATTATGATTTTCACACCTAAATGGATGGAACTAGAAAAGATTATCCTGAGTGAGGCAACACAGACCCAGAAAGACACAGATGGTATGTGCTCACTCTTAAGCAGATACTAGCCATATAGTACAAAATAACCATACTATAATCCACAGACTCAAAGAAGATAAGCAACTAAGAGGTCCCAAGGGAGCAAGCCTGAATCTCACCGAGAAGGAGAAATAGAATAAACATCAGAAGTGGATGAATAAAGGGAATTGGGTAGGAGAGGGAGAGAAGAGGGATAGGAGGGGGTTCAGCAGTAACTGTTCTTAATCTCTGAGCTATCTTTAAAACTTAATACAATAGAAACTTTCTAAAACATATACATATATAAAAGTGATTAAAATGAAATCATCAAATAATGTGGGAGAGACTCCTAGCTGTCCATTTCTTTTCACCAAATGAAGCTTCCAGTACTGGGATTGGTTTACATCTAATTGAGTTGTTGGCCAAAGGGGCCTAACGAGAATCCCCAAATAACCCAGGCTGTTGTCAAGAGTATAGGTTGTTCTCCACAAACTGACAACTCATTGAACATGGAGCAGTCAAGTTGGTGCCTACATAGAGCCTTCACCACTAGAGTCTAGTGTCCTTGGCACTGGAAGGCAGTCTTCATGCCATCAATAGAGAAACATAAACACCAAGCCAGCCTCAAACCTTTATCAACAATGGTGTACTAACTGCAAGATATGCTACAGCAATGGTGGCACCAAGCTTGTAGGAGTAACCAACAAATAATCTGACATAAGTCCTTCTCCAGGAGAAGGAACATAAACCTGCCATTGCTTGGGTGACCAAAAATCTGAGATTAGCTAGACCAAGGATCTAGGATAAAACTAAATAATACTGGTCTCAAAAAAAAAATAATGATAAAATGACTCCTAATGACATTTATAGATTAGTGTCTTGCTCAGCCATCATCAGATAAACTTCTTCCTGCAGCAGATAGGAACAAATACAGAGACCCACAGCCTGACATTCCAAAGAGAGTGAGAAACCTAGGAATACTCAGTCACAAATGGGATATCTACATCAAACCTATACCCTCAGAGTTGAGGGAACCCTGCAGAAAAGGAGGCAGAGAGGGTGTAAGAGCCAGAGGGGATAGAGGACAACAGAGAAACAAGGTTCTCCAAATCAGCATGAGCAAAGCTCATATGAACTCACAGAGATTAAAGAAACGTGTATAGGGCCTGCATGCACCTGCATCGGTTCCTGTGAAGTTTTATTATGTTTAGTTTAGTGCTTTTATGGGATTCCTAAGTGTGAAAACAAGTAGGTCTTTGATTCTTGTGCTGTCTCTTGGGCTCTTCTCTTTCTGTTGGTTTGTCTTATTCAACTTTAATGTGACAGCTTTTTTTAATGTTATTGTAATTTTTTTGAAAAAGAAAGTAAGGAAGAGAGAGAGAGAGAGAGAGAGAGAGAGAGAGAGAGAGAGAGAGAAGTTAGCCACTTACCTACAAGGGTAAAGGTTAACAACTGAGCTGTCATTTATATCTGCTGGGAGAGAGAAAATCAGTATTCTTCAATGGAGTGACACTGGGTATATCAACCACTCCAGGTCAGGCAGGACTCACTGACCAATACATAATGGATTCCACAGATTTTTTGTGTGTGTGTGTTTGAGTGTGTTCTTTTATTTGGCTACAGTGTTGTTGTTTTTTTCTTTTTGGGTGGTGCTTTATCCTGTTTTCTGGGTTTGAGGGGGTTTAGTTCTTATATTTTTGCTTTTTAAGAAAGAACTTAAAGTTGGGTGGGTAAGAAGGGAGAGAGGATCTAGAAGGACTTGGGGAAGGGGAACACTATGATCAAAGTATATTTAAATTTAAGAATTTTAAAATAATAAAAATAAAATGTTTTTTCCTTTATTTTTTATTTCTTCAAGTTACATCTCAATCGCAGTCCCCTCCATATTCCCCCCTCCAGTCCCACCCTCCCACCCTCATCCCCCATCCTCTTCCCTTTTTTTTCTTTTAAGTTTAAGGTATATCTTATTTCCCCCTACAATTTCCCCTTTCAGTCCAACAAATGGCTCTCTCTCTTATAATAATAAATACAATACAGTACAACAGAGGTAATTAGGCCACAGTTATGAGGGTTATATGGCTTAGCATACATTCCCAATGTTCAGTCCATATGTATTTGGTACCTGACTTTAACATTCTACTATCTAAACATCTCCATGAGTTTAAAGTTCTATATCTGACTCTACATTCATACTAACTTACAACATAATTTTAAAAGTATCTTCTTAGATCTATAACACTCTCTTGACTCTTAACCAACTCAAAATTTAATTATGAGACTCTAGCTATCTGTTCTTCAACCACCTCAGAGACCTGAGAGGGATAAATATATCTGATTTTATAGGAAGTACAGGTCCTGCAGCTTCACAAACTAAGAAATGACATACCAGTGGCTGCCTGGACAGTTCCCATTTTCTCTCCATACATTACCTCATTGATCTTCAGTCATTTGGCCCCATTTCTCTAACAGACATTGATTGTAGAGCAGGGGTTATGAAGGACTTACCTACCCTGTCTTGGCAAAGCTAGGTTGTCGACTTACCTGCTTCCAGGTTTTGTCCTTTTTGGACAGCAAAAAATAAAAAGTTTAATGATCAGTTCATTCACAAATTATTGTTAATATATAGCTATTATTATTATTTTCCAAAAATTTTCCATCATCCCTTAAGAAACTGCGTACATTAAACAATATCTCCCCATCTCCCTTACCTTAGCCCTTAGTAATGTCTACTATACTTCCTGTATTTATCAATGTCATGGTAAATATTTCTTACAATGGGAACCAAATTGTACAAAATGTCCTTTGGATTTAAAAGCACAGAGTTTTATAAGATCTGTTCATGTTAAGGCATATGTCAGAACTTCAGTACTTTTCCAGCTGAATAGTATTATATTTTAACATACACCTTATTTTTTTATTCATTCATGTACTGATGAATACTCATGTTGTTTTCATCTTTTGACTATTGTGGCTAATGCTACTATGAATATTGACATACAATTATCTGTTTAAGTTCTTGTCTAATTCTTTTTTATGTATATGTATACAAGTGCAATTTGGGGGCTTTAATTGCTAATTCTATGTTTAACTTTTGGAAGAACAGCCAAACTGTTATCCACAGCAGCTGCACCATTTTGCATTCCCACCAACAGTTTACAATGGCCCAAAGCTTCAAGTTTCTTCTATATCTTTGCCAAAGCTTGCTATTTTCGGTGGTTTTTTCTTAAAGCAGTCTTAATAAATGTGAAATGCTATCTCATTGTGATTTTGATTTGCATTTTCTAATTATTAATGATGCTAAGCATCTTGTCATATCCCATTTGGCCCTTTGGACAATTTATCTAGATAAACACCCATTGAAGCACTTGACTTATGTTTTCATTGAATTGGGGGGGGCATGTTCCAACCCCACCAAACAGCAGAACTTGCAGCTTCAGCTTTAGAGCTTTAGCTGACTTTAGAGCCAAGAATAGAAGAAAGGAATTGTGGAATCTCCCTCAGTAACTAAGGAAAACTCCTGAGGCCATGCATTTGACAGGGGTGCCCATGAATGGAGGCTTAGATTGTCCATTGTCTGACACTCTGAAGGTGAATGGATTGCCTTGGAGATCCCAAGATATTGGGGATGCCAGAATTGTGGGATATCTGCCAAGGAAAGCTGCTATCAGGGAGTAGAACCATTCCATGAGAGAGATGTCTGTTGCAGTCAACAAAGCTAAAAGGAGTTGGCTATCTGAAGACTGCTTTGACATCAGACATAGAAATGAAGAAATTGGAGTTTACCCAACTGATTTTAGGTCTTCCATTGGTCCAGTATTCCCTCATTATGTTGAGTTCCACCATTTTCAAATGCTTATGCATATCTTGTGCCATTATATGTTGTATATGTTGGAAGTGTATGATATGCTTTTACATTTTTATTTTACAGGGGTTTCAGTTAAAATATTGCCACATGTCTCAGAAGAGACTTGGGACCTTAAACAAGTTGAGATTTTATAGGCTGTGGAGACTTTTTAAGTTGGACTAAATGTATTTTGAATCATGATATCGTCACAAGCCTATGGGGATCAGGGAATGGAATGTGGTAGTTTGAATAAAAATAGCCCCCATAGACCCATTGGGAGTGGCACTATTAGGTATGGCCTTGTTGGAGTAGGTTAAACCTTATTGGAGGAAGTGTGTCACTGAGAGTGTGCATTGAGGTCTCAGATGCTCAAGTAATCTCCAGTGTGGTATTCTCTTCCTGCTAACTGTGGATCTAGATGTAGCACTCTCAGTTCCTTCTCCAGCACCATGTCTACCTGCATGCCAACATGCTTCCTACCATGATCATAATGGACTAAACCTATGAAACTGTAAGCCAGCCCCAATTAAATGTTTTCTTTTATAAGAATTGCTGTGGCCATGGTGTCTATTCACAGCAATGGAAACCTTAAGACATACACATATATAGAGAGATAGATAAATATATATGATATATTTTTAACTTTAGAAGTTGAATTCATTTTGAGTAAATGTTTAGAAGAACACAAAAAGAATCAGGCTTCATTCTCTTCAGAGTAGACGTGCTACTTTATCTAGGTCTACTTTTTGAAAACAACTGTTCTTTCCTTGCTGAACAACCTATGGGAGTATTTTTTGTGATCTCTATTCTTCACTTTTGGCTTTTTTGTTTTCCTTTAAGGTGATATCATTTGTTTTTTTTTTTTTAGTGTGGTTATAGAATCGGTTTAAAATCAGAAAATGAATGTTCCAACTTAATTTTTCATTGTATTTTTTTCTAGAGGGACTTACTTTTTTTTCTTTTTCTTATTTTTATTATTCTTCAAGTTACATCTCAATCACATTCCCCTCCCTACTTCCCCCTCTAGTCCCACACTCCCATCCCCTTCCCCCTCAACCCCCTTATCCACTTCCTTTTTTTAAATTTAAGGTATATCTTTTTCCTCCCAACAACTCCCCCTTTCAGTCCAACAAATGGCTCTTTCTCTTATAACAACAAATGCAATACAAAACAACAGAAATAATTAGGCCACAGTTATGAGAACTATAAGGCTTAGCATACATTCCCAATGTCCAGTTCATATGTATTTGGCAACTGACTTTTAACATTCTACTCTCAAACCATTTCTATGAGTTTAAAGTTCTATATCCAACTCAGCTTCCTTCCTAACTTGCATCACAATTTTAACAACCTCTTCTTGGATCCAGAACACCCTCTTAATTCCTAAACAACTCAAAATTTAACTATGAGACTCTAGCTATCTAGTCTTCAACCACATCAGAGACCTGAGAGTGATAAATATATCTGGTTATACAGGAAGTGCAGGAAGTGCAGAGCCAGCAGCTTCCAAAACTAAGAAATGGCATACCAGTGGCTGCCTGGACAGTTCCCAACTTCTCTCCATATATTACAGCACCAATCTTCAGCCGTTTGGCCCCATTTCTCTAACAGACACTGACTGAGCACAAAAGGACTGAACATCAAATGATTCTATTAATGCACTTAACAATTTTTCCATTCTTACTTGGGACCCAAACAGGTTTACTATGTCCCAAATCAGCAGGAAGTCATTTTAAGCGAGCGACCTCCCATCTTCAGAAGGTAGGATGGCGATCCCCCCCTTTGGTCATTATACATGTTATTTAGGGGGAGAGATTACAAGCTGTCCAATGGCCTTGTTAAATAGGTTTTGGAGGTTAGACTCAGGGATTTCTCTTTTTTTCTTTTCTGTATCCTTCTTTCTCTCCTATGTAGGGGTAAAAAAACTTGAGAAAAATGGGATCTAGACAAAATATAGGAATGATAAAGAAAAAAGGACAGATTATTGAATATGCTCTTATATCTTTGTATATTGATACAAAATTAAGATTATATTTGGCTAAATTAGTATTGATCTTTGTATATTGATACAAAATTAAAGTTAATGCTTTTTAAGGTATTGTACCTAGGTAATGCTTAAAAATGAAATGTGAAGTCTTGGCCTTTTGTTAGCAACTGTCATAAACTGTTGAGGATAATTAAGAAATGCAAACTAATAGTCACTCAAACATGTCATTTTGTTAGGTACTAGGGCAGTCTATCACAGTTATTTTCTAAGTTAATCAGAAATCAGGTTGCTAAGAGAAAAGAAACTTTTGCTTATCCAAATATAAGGAGATAGATTGGTTGTCTTCAAAAACCTCAAGAGATCTGCAGAATATGGCATTCAAAGATGTTTTCTTAACTTAAGATTTTTTGATATCGAGACATGTCAGCATCTGACTGCACCTCCTATTCTACTCCAAGTAGAAAATGAGCAACGAAGAATCTCCAGTGTGAGATGGTTGAATTAGTGGCAAGCCTATCTCTTGGCAAGAAAAATCTCTTGCTTCACCTGTAGACAGAATGCTGACCAAATAGGACAAAACCTGGAAGCAGGTAAGTCGACAGCCTAGATTTGCCAAGACAGGGTAGACAAGTCCTTCATAATTCATGCATTACAATCAATGTAAATCATTTTAACTATCTGAATACTCTTCAAAGCATTTTTAATAATAATTTTAAATTCAACACCTCAATTTTTCAAAAAATGCTCACCATGACTTTATTAAAGATGTATTTTATTTTAGGAAGAATTATTATTTCAACACTATGAAGTTTTCTGGTCTTTGAACACAGAATATCTTTCTTTTATTGATCCCTGTCTTAGTTTCTGTTAGCAATGGTTTAGGTTTAAGTCCATATATCTTGTGTTTCTTTGGGAAAATTTGTTCCTCTTCTATGGATTTTAAGCAGATGTAATATATATTTTTAAGTGTTGAAATATTATTTAGTTAAATATGATTCTACATGAGAAATAGTACACATTTTGACGTTCTTTTTCAAAAAATAATTACTGGTTCTTTGAGAATTTTGCATATGTTTTGGTTGTAGGTGGCTCTCTCTCAGTTCCTCCGAGATCTGCCTACCAAAATGTATTTAGTCTTTTTAAAAACCCATCGTCTGAGTTATGGTTTCTATTTCTGGGAGGGGGCACCATGACCAAAACAACTCTTAAAATAAGGAAAACATTTAAATGGGGCTGGCTTACAGTTTCAGAGATTTAGCCCATTATTGTCATGGTGGGAAACACGGCAGAGCGCAGGCAGACATGTTGCTGGAAAAGGAGCTGAGAGTTCTACATCTGGATCAACAGACAGCAGAGAAAGTGAGACACTGGGCCTGGCTCGAGCTTCTAACCCTCAAAGTCCACCCTCAGTGACACACTTCCTCCAATAAGACCACATATATTCCAACAAGGTAACACATCCTAATTCTTTCAAATAATGCCACTCCCTATGAGCATATGGGGGCCTTCTCATTCAAACCACCACACCTCGCAAGACCAATTTGTGCTGTCCATACATTCTTGGATGTGTAGCCTTCTACTAGAATATGGCTGATTTACCATGGGCTGCATTCATAAAGAAAACTGACTCTTTTTCACCCAACAACCATAAACTGTCAGTACCTCCTCAGGTAATGTTGTGACCTTGTGTCTACCTCCCATCTCCGTGCCTGGATTTTATCAAGCTTGAGCTTCTACACGATGTCACAGGTGCTGTGAGTTTACATGTTCAGCCACCTGTTATGTTACATATTTTGTCTTGTAGTCATGCACCTCCTCTGGTTCTTGCACTTACTCTACCCCTACTTCCTGAATGATTTCTGATTCTCGGTAGAAAAAGTATAATATAGATGTCCCATTTAGGGTCAAAAATTCTTCAGTCTCCCATTCTCTGCACCTTGGCCATTGTTGGGTCTCTACGTTAATCTTCAAATCTTCATCTACTAAACATAGAAGTTTCTCTGAAGGTTGAGAATGTATCAATCTGTTGTTATAGTAATGAGCCATTAGGAATGCTTTAATGCTATGTTCATTTAGCAGAATATTAACAGTAGTTCTTCTCTATAGCTTGTTAAGTTCATGGTCTGATAATAGTGCCAAGGATAGATTTTATTTTGTGACATGGAAATTAAATCCAGTAAGAAAGTATTGGTTGTTCCCATAACATTTGTACCATTATCACACCTATGGACATGTCTTGCTAGGTCATTGAATCTTGCATGGTTCATGACTGGTTATGATTAATGATTGCTTTTCTCTTCAGTTAGTGTCATTTGAAACTATAATTTCAATTTCTAATTTGTACCTCACCATAAAATTAAGGAAAAACCTCTCAGACCAAAATGGAGAAGAGAAGCTATATCTTTTCTAGCTTTATTTTATGACTTTCATTTTAATTTTAAAAATGTATTAGTATAATTTTATAATTTGATATATGCACAGAGAGTGTAGCAAAGAAATTAGCATAGCTAAATTTCCCACCTCTTTAATCATTTTTTCTTTGTATTGGATGTGAAGAAATGCCTGAACCTTGAAAAATCACAAAATAAACAACATTGCTATTGATTTAAATAGTTATATTTTAGATCTTTTAAGTATTGATGCATTCCAAGGTCTTAGTCTCTAGTTCTACTAGAATCAAAAAACCAAAGTGTTTTAATGATATTTAATATGTTCCAGAGCAAAGAGAAAGAAAAAAGACTCCAAATACCAAAACTGAGAAATTATAATCAATTCTTAATTATTAATGCCAATGAAAAATATCAAAGTGAATGTTAACAAATAGAGGCCATAGTATTATTAAAATAGAAAAATAAACCAAGATGATGAGCTTTACACTGAAAATTTTTAAAATATTAGATATTGTGAAATAACATAATTGAGCACACAACTTTATCAAATAAAATCTGACAGTAATTTCTTTAAATAACAACATAAATTTCACGAAAATTCAGTGGCTATGATTAATCAAAAAAGATTTGCACAGAAAAAAATAATAAAGTGGAAATTTAAGAAATCTCTATTATCCTCTTTATTTGTAAGATACTAAAGAAATACATCAATGTCAAGGATAAAGCAAGTATTTCCATAATCACCTCTGTTACATAGTTATTTGGGTACACTCTTGTATATATACAAAGGCTAAGGAGATGAGATACCAATATTGGAAAAATTAAAATAATTCATTATTCATGGATATGATTACATACATTAAGATAATAGTAACACAAATGCATGTAAATTATTAAAAACAGTTAACAAAGTCACCTTCCTCTTACACTCCATTCTCTTGGATGTAGTATTGGGATA
>CAJQZJ010025310.1:20694-40535 GCA_907164525.1 Lophiomys imhausi | reverse complement strand
TCTACAAAAAAAAAAAAAAATCTTTTAAGCTGCTATCAAGTTTGTGTAATCTATGTGGCCACCTGCACTCTAACATTCTAATCTGAAATTAAGGAAATTTTCCTTTCATGCCAGTAAGGCAAGTATACCTTTGGTAAATTATAGTTTGAAAATTTTATATTGTATTTTTATTATATTTTTTAAGCTTATTAACTCTTTTTCTTAAAAAAGTATTATTTACTTCTAGAACATAATTTCCACCCTCCTAACCTCCTGGCCCCTCCCTTCCTCTCCCCTTCCCTCCCTCTCTCCCTCCTTTTTCCTCGACTTGGTACTCTCCTCCTCAGATGAGGTGGGCCCTCACCTATCATACTCCCTCAGATCTTGCATCATGTGAGGGCCAAGAGCTTCCACTTGTACTGGAGCTTGATAAAGCACACCATCTAGCGTGTGGTGTTTCACTAACCTGCAGCAGATTCCATGACACACTGGTGGGTAAAATTTTTCCTAGGATAGATATGCTTGGTTCCTATCTATTTGTGTGTGTGGGTTGTACGATAGTTATCCTGTGGTGTATGGTTAATATCCATTTATAAGGGAATTCATACCATGTTTATCTTTCTGGGACTGCATCAGCTCACTTAGGATGAGCTTTTCTAGCTCCATCCATTTGGTTTCAAATTGCATGATTTCCTCATTTCTGATAGCTGTGTAGTATTACATTGTGTAAATGTACCAGAGTTTTTTTTTATCCATTCTTTAGTTGAGGGACATCTGGTTTGTTTCCAGTTTCTGGCTATTACAAATAAAGCTGCTATGAACATTGTTGAGGCAATGTCCTCGTGGTTTCGTTTTGAATCTTTTGGATATATGCCCAAGAGGGGTATGGCTGGGTCTTGAGGTAGATTTATTCCCAATTTTCTAAGATATCTCCAGATTGATTTCCAAAGTGGTTGCACAAGTTTGCAGTCCCACCAGCAATGGGGGACTGTTCCCCGTTCTCCACATCCTTGCCAGCATGTGCTATCATTTCAGTTTTTGAACTTTGCCATTCTGACAGGTGTGAGATGGAATCTCAGAGTTGCTTTAAGTTGCATTTCCCTGATGACCAAAGATGTTGAACATTTCCTCAAATGCCTTTCAGCCTTTAGCGATTCCACTTGTGTGAATTATTGGTTTAGCTCTGTACCCCATTTATTGATGGGGTTGTTTGACTTTTTGGTGTTTAATTTCTTCAGTTCTTTATATATTTTGGATATAATATATAAAGAACCCTCTGTCAGATGTTGGGTTGGTGAAGATCCTTTCCCAGTCTGTAGGCTGCCGTTTTGATCTAAGGACAGTGTCCTTTGCCTTACAGAATCTTTTCCCATTTATTGATTGTTTGTTTTAGTGCCTGAGCTATTGGTGTTCTATTCAGGAAGTTGCTACCCGTGCCGATGAGTTCAAGGCTTTTCCCCACTTTCTGTTCTATTAATGTTAGTGTGTCCGGACTTATGTCGAGGTCCTTGATCCACTTAGACTTAAGTTTTGTACAGGGTGATAAGTATGGATCTATTTGCATTCCTCTATATATTGACATCCAGTTAGACCAGCAGCATTTATTGAAGATGCTTTCCTTTTTCCATTGTATGTTTTTGGCTTCTTTATCAAAAATTAAGTGACCGTAGGTGTGTGGATTTATTTCTGGGTCTTAAATTCTATTCCATTGGTCAACTGGTCTGTTTCTATACCAGTACCATGCTGTTTTTATTACTATTGCCCTTTAGTACAGCTTGAAATCTGGGATGGTGATGCTCCAGATGCTCTGTTATTGCACATGATTAATTTAGCTATTCTGGGTCTTTTGTTACTCCATATGAAGTTGAGAATTGTTTTTTCCAGATTTGTAAAAAATTAAGTTGTTATTTGGATAGGAATCGCATTGAATCTGTATATTGCTTTTGGTAAGACTGCCATTTTTATTATGTTGATCCTACCTATCCATGAGAAAGGGAGATAGATCTTTCTATCTTCTGATATCTTCTTCAAATTCTTTCTTCAGGAACTTGACGTTCTTATCATACAGGTCTTTCACTTGCTTGGTTAGAGTTACCCCTAGGTATTTTATATTATTTGTGGCTATTGTGAAGGGTGTTGATTCTCTTATTTCGTTCTCAGCCCATTTATCTTTTGTGTAAAGAAGGGCTACTGATTTTTTTAACTGATTTTGTATCTGGCCACCTTGCTAAGGAGTTTATCAGCTCTAGAAGTTCTCTGGTGGAATTTTTGGGGTCACTTATGTATACGATCATATCATCTGCAAATAGGGATACTTTGACTTCTTCCTTTCCAATTTGTATCCCCTTGATCTCTTTAGTTGTCTTATTGCTTTATCTAAAACTTCAAGTAGTATGTTGAAGAGATATGGAGAGAGTGGACAGCCTTGCCTTGTCCCTGATTTTAGAGAAAATGCTTTAAGTTTCTCTCCATTTAGTTTGATGTTGGCTATTGGCTTGCTGTAAATTGCCTTTATTATGTTTAAATATGGTCCTTGTATGCCTGATATCTCTAAGACTTTTAACATGAATGGGTGCTGTATTTTGTCAAAAGCTTTTTCAGTGTCCAAGGAGATGATCATGTGGTTCTTTTCTTTCAGCTTGTTTATGTGGTGGATTGCATTGATGGATTTTCTAATGTTGAACCACCCCTGCATCTGTGGGATGAAGCCTACTTGATCATGGTGTATGATACTTTTGATGTGATCTTGGATCTGGTTTGCAAGTATTTTATTAAGTATCTTTGCATCCATGTTCATAAGGGAAATTGGTCTGAAATTTTCTTTCTCTGTTGGGTCTTTGTGAGGTTTAGGTATCAGGGTGACTGTGGCCTCATAGAATGTGTTTGGCAGTATTCCTTCTGTTGTGGAGGAGTTTGAAGAATATTGGTGTTAGCTCTTCTTTGAATGTCTGGTAGAATTCTGTGCTGAAACCATCTGTGTCTGGGCTTTTTTTTTGGTTGGAAGACTTCTAATGACTTCTTCTATTTCCTTAAGGGTGATAGGACTGTTTAATTTGTTTACCTGTTCTTGATTTAACCTTGGTAGGTGGAATCACTCAAGAAAATTGCCCATTTCATTTATATTTTCCAATTTTCTGGAGTACAAGTCTTTGAAGTAGGACCTAATGATTCTTTGGATTTCCTCCATGTCTATTGTTATTTCCCCCTTTTCATTTCTGATTTTGTTGATTTGGGTATTTTCCCTCTGCTTTTTAGTTAGTTTAGCTAAGGGCTTGCCTATTTTGTTGATTTTCTCAAAGAACATACTCTTGGTTTTGGTAAGAAGAATTCTAATTTCACTATTCACTATATACTCTTCATAGAGATAAGTTGCAAAACATTCAATGTTATCTTTTGGTGGTAGCCATTACCATTGTGAATATCTCATGGGTCCACAGTTTGAAACAAGACCTACCATACAGCATCTGCATTAGGTTAAAGTTTCCAAATAATAGCAATTTTTCATGAATTACACTAAGTACACGATCTTATTGAGTTTCAACAATTATTTAGACATTTTGTTTAACTTCATGTTATTCATGAATAATCCAAAGCTTATAAAGCATGTGAAGATATAAAGTTAAAGTTTGTACAAATAATGGAACTTCCACTTCTCAAGAGACTTCCTATCGGATATGGGTGTGTGGGAGGGGGCACAGGGAGATGTAGGGTCTAGAGAGACATAGATGATGGAGATTATTAAGGAGAAAGAAGACAGCCATCCATCCAGATGGTTTAGACTAATGATTCCCAACATGTTCCATGTTGTGACACACTAATTTTATATAATTTTACTAATTCCCCAAAGCAATATATGGGTTCTTAAAAGTAATTAAAGTAGAATTAAATATTATGTTAATTAAACATGGCTTAAATGAATTTCAAGTGCTGAGAATTGGTTTTATCCCTTGGGATAGCTACAAATTAGCTATCCTGATTTTGTGACAACTCAGAGCATTAGGAACTGAAAACTTCACCAACATGGATGAAGAGACAGATCTGTGAGTTTGCCTTAAAATTTCTGTTCCAGATGTCTATGGGTGCTAGTTTTCAAGCCACTGTGATAGTTGTCCACTCAACATCCTTGTCAGCTCTAGTTTCACACCATCTATTCTGGAATGTTCTCTTTTGTAATAAGCCTTCTTTGAAGTTAGACTATTTATCCTTCTCTGATTTCCTATGTATCATCCACAAGTATCTGTTGAGTTTACCATTTCCCAGAGAATCTGCTCTAGGATAGGAATAAGTTTTCACATCCCTAGTGAAACTGCAATTTACTTTAATATTGTAGTTATTAGTAAGTATAAACTGTAAGATTAAGCCAGTAAAGCAGCTGGTGGCTTGGCAGAGGAGCAGGCACCTTGGCCCCAGTGCCTTAACAGGTTGCCTGATTTGTCCTGGGGAAAGAGCACCTGGACCAAGGGTGGTCTACACCACCTGTGACCTAAATTCTTATAACCAATATAAGTTGTTATATTAGGCCAGTAGAATTACCAGCAGCTTGGCAGGAGATTCTACTGGGTTTGAGGAGAGTCTGGAAGTCTAGAAGTCCAACAGCCCGGGACTGCTTGGACTGAGGGCCTGTATGCCACCACAGTCTTTCCCCCAATAATTAAATACACCAAGACCTTTTAATGTTTTAAAGCTTGGCCCTTAGCTGGGCAGACTCTCAGTTAGCTACTCTAAGTTAACCCGGATCACCTAATCCCAAACTGCCTTGTGCCTGCAATTACCTTCCAACATTCTCAAGACATCTATCTCCTGTGTCTCCCTGCGAAAGGAGAAAGTTTCTCTGGGTGTGCTCAGGGGAGCTGTTATAATCTTAGGAAGTCCCACCTTCCTATACTCTTTCTGCCCAGCTAATTGGCCATAAGTGACTTTTATTAACCAATCAAGAGAATGCCTCAGAAGGGGCAGTAACCAGATGTCAGCATTGAGTGCAGCCTATCAGAAACAATGTTATTAGAGTTTCCTAAACACTCTGGCTTTGGTTTCCCACATCGCTCCTATAACTTTTCACTAGAAGACAAGATGTTTTCCCTTATCCTCCCCAAGGACTACACCCTTGGAATGTACCCTCTCTGGTCTGCAATAGGCTGATTGTTGTGTTCTGTACTGAAGTAAACTAAATGTTGCATTTCATAATCTCATGACAAACCTCCAGTAAAAGGTTTCACTGCTTCAGTCTCTTTTATTTCCTACCTATTCAAATTCATCTCACTTCAAACCTTTGTGTTCATATGAGATTTGATCACAGGAGATAATTCTTCTTCCCAGTAACTTCATTTAGCATTTCATAAAGTACAGTCACACCCCAAATTTTGTTTTTCAGTATTGATTTGAGCACATTGATAGAAGCTATTGTTAACTCTATGTTCTTTCTATCAGCCTTTCAAAGTTCTTTGTTAACAATTAGTCATGAGAGTTCATCTATATACTTTTGTATTATGCAATCATTAAACTCAGGAGAAATGACAATGCTTCATGACATGAATATTTTCCTGATGCATTTTAAGTGAAAAGAGAAGGATATGAAAAATCCATTTTTCAATTACAAATTCTTTTGTACATATATACAAAGCCCTATGCATGTATTTAAGAAAACAAATACAATAAAAAAGCATACCAAAGTGCTAATGTCTGTAGAGACTGAGGCTCATCAATGTATGCCTCTCTTTTCTCCACATTTTCCAGTCCTCAATAATGAACATTAGGAAAAGGTGGTTTTAGGTAATTCAGTTATTTATCAGGGTCAACCAGCATGTGTGGGAAAGGTGACAATACTTACCAAGGAGAAATTAACACTTTTATTGTTATGAATTGAGGTTACCTTTTAAGGAAGAGAAATATCACTAAACCTAAAATAGAAATCAGTGGAAATATATTAGTTTGAAACAGATATTTTACAAACTACTTTTGAAAAAAATCATAAAATAAAACTAATTTCTATCTGTATTGTTTTTCAAGTGTTTGACCATTTTTTTTTTCCTCCAGGGCCAATATTTTATGCTCCAAAGGGGAAAGGACTACAGCCCCTGTTCCCTGTTGCATATCCCACCTCTCTCCCTGCTCTTTTCTGTGCTTCTTACACAGCCAAATATAATTAGTACACATAGTGTGTATTCAAAATATTCATGGATAAACTAGGATGTTTCTGTTCTACAATAAGGCCAGCTTAGCCATATTTTTGGAATGATGCAAAACATTCCTTCCTACAAATGATAGAAGGTTGTCTATAATATAGAAAGAGCTTAGAAAAATAATACCAAGAAAACAAACAACCCAATTTAAAATTGGGGCATGTAACTAAACAGAAATATTTCAAAAGAAGAATACAAATGGCTGAGAAATGTGTGAAAAATGTTCATCATCCTTAGTTATTAGGGAAAGAAAATTAAAATCACATTGATATTTCATCACAGCCCTTGCCCTGATCCCACCATCCCAGTCTCTTCCCTCTCTCTCTCTCTCTTCTCCTTCTCCTAGAGTGAGGGGCCCCACATATATCAAGCCCCCCTCAGTCCTACTCTACCAGTTAGAGTGACTAAGATTTTCTTTAAAAGACAGCATTTTAATGTCTTGTATAACTGTTGAGGGCCACAATAAAGTCCATGGCCTGTGCTGAAGCAGAGGGCTGTGTTGATATCCATGGTCTGTATTACCACTGGACACCATCCTGAGGTCTGTGTCACATGCTGACACTGGAGGCCATGTGGATGTGCATGGTCCATGGTCCATGATGTTGTCAGAAACCATTCAGAAGTGCATGATATATGCTCCCACTGACTGTAAAGGGCAAGGAAACTTCTTTTGTGGTAGTATTGATGACTGCAGATGCACAGCTGAGAAAGAGGAACATAGAATGCTTCTGTGACAACCTCAACCTACTCCCTACCCCTAGCCATTCAAAAAAAGGTAACAGCTTAAACAGGAAGCTATCAAAGAGAACTCTTAGAAACTGTGATAAGGATACTGAAGTGCAGCTCTCCACAATCAATGTCTACTGGCGGGGGTGCAGATGAGAAAGGAATTTCTTTAAGGGACTGGACCCTGGGAGTTTGACCATGCTCCAGTGAGTGTATGGACAACACAAATTAGACTGGGAAGTGAGTGTGATGGAGGTGCATTATATGAAATTCCCAAATAAAAATATTACATTGGCCTTCCCCTAGAGGCCTTGCAGATGTGGCTGTTGTGTCACATGTGGATCAATAGGTGGCAGAGAAGAGAGAGGCTATGTCTACATTCAATGTTCTGACCCATGAACATCTGAATGAATAGTAGCCTAGAATACCCTGAAAAAACAAGCCTGAGACCACCACCAGTTTGGCACCATGGGGCCTGGATAGGGAGCTAGCCTGTGATGACCACCATTCCAGCTCCAGGCAAGCACTAAATGGGCTCTGAGGACAGGAAGCAAACCAGAGACATCAAGAACCCTACACAAGGGACCCTAGTCAGATGGACACTGGAGAAAGTTGGGTGAGGAACAAACCTGAGATAACCTCCAGACTAGTACCATGGAGTCTGGACAGGGACATAGCCTGAGATGAAAACCATTCTTGTATACTGCAGATCTCAGGGTCGACCATACTAAAGATGACCTCTACCAGGCATCATAATGTGAAATGCACAAGTCAGACATAGAACTCCTGAGACAAGCCCAAACACTCAGACACTCCAGACACCACTAAGAAGAACAAGTAAGTGGTGGAGAACTGGAAGAAAAAGAGAAACAGAAGGATGTGGTCACAACAAAGAGAGGCAGAACTGGAGACTTGATGGTGGTGAGGAACAAACTGATGTGAGTTGCCAGTGATTTCACCTAGAATCATGGTAATGTCCTGGCCTCAGGTGCCAACTGGAGCCATATCTGGGTCCATGGCCCTTCAGCAGCAGGGGTCTATTACTACCAAAAAGCCAGGTGGATATCCCTGGTATGGGATGCCACCAAGGGACATATTGATGTCTGAGGACTGTGCAGAACTGGCCCAACCCCAACCTGGGCATCATGGGAGAACTGGCCCTAGATGCATGACAGCAGGAGAGCTGCTCCTGCCCCTAACTAGCTTCAATACTCTGGAGAGCAGCCCCCTTGCACATTTCAGGAGATGTGAGTGAGCTAGTAACAAGGATGCAAGTTTCGGTGAGCTGGCATTACCACTCATCTCTCTGTGGTGGCATGGACTAGGGAGAGATACCCTCCTCTTCCTTACCCCTCATCACCAGTAGCAGATGGGTGATCTGGTCCTGGGTCACAAGAGCAGAAAGCTGTCCCTGGCCCCTCACATGCTGCAGCACTTGGAAAAGCAGGGCCTGTAGCTCTCCTGGGCAGCAGAGTACAGCTGGCCCTGACGTGCAGGTGGTGGGTGAGCTGGCCCCAAGGGTTGTGAGTGTGGGACAGCCAGCTCTGCCTTTTGTCTGCTGTGCAGGAGTGTTGTCAAAGGTGAGATCCCCTCCACTCCTCTTTGCCCTCATCACAAGGGGCAGACAGGAGATATGGACCTGATAGGGTCACAAGAGCAGGAGAGCTGTCCCTTGACCTCACATGCTGTAGCACTTGGTAGACCAGGCCCTGCACCTTAACTGGGTAGCACAGTAGAACTGGCCCTGGATGTGGGGGTTGCAGGTCCAGAACCAGAGCTTTGAGTTGGCACACCCCAACATCTCTACTCCTTGGGTGAACTCCTGGAGTGCATGAAGAGGCCATTACTACAGACCCAAAACTACAGGATCTCCATGACACAGGACAACAACAGGATATCTGAGAGGAGTCCCAGTGAGGTTCCAGTGTTGACAAAGTTGCAATATCCAGAGACTTCCTACCAGACCGAGGAGTCATTATAATGCACATTTGCAAACAAAAATGTGTGGACAAAAGGGAATATTGTGGGACACACTGAGATACACTACAGTTTCCACAATGAGTTTTTTTTTTCTGTTAGGAGAGGTTGCAAGGGTGAATGGCAGGTGTAAAGGGAGGTGGGAGATTAGTAGAAACAGATTGCATGTTGTGAAATTCACAAAATAAAAAAAGAAAGAAAAGAAAGAAAAAATATGTTAGGAAAAAAGACAACAAATGTTGCTGTGGATGTAGGAAAGGGTGATACTTATTCACTGTTAGTGGCCAGGCAGAGTGCTGTAACCACAACAAAAATCAATCTGGAAGTTTCTGAAAAGCTGGATATATATCTGTTATATGACCTAGATATACCATCCCTGGGGATATTCTTAAAGGACTCTATAGCCTACTACAATGATACTTGCTTATCCATGTTCATTGATGATCTATTCAAAATAATCTGGAAATAGAAACAGCCTAGATGCTCATGAACTGATAAATGGATAATGAAAATGTGGTACCTATATACAGTGGAATATCAGTCATTGGTAAAAATGAAAATTGCATGTAAATTCATGGAGCTGAAAATGATCATTCTGAGTGAAGTCACCCAGACACAGAAAGGCAAACACAGCATGTTTGCTCTCATATGTGGATACTACCTTTGATGTGTGTGTTTGAACTGGAATGTTCATAGAAGTCAAGAAGTTAGTAAGGAGCAGTGAGGGGATTTCAAGGGAAAAGATATAGAAGGCAAGTGGTATGAAGAGGAAGAGGCCATAACAGAATGGGAAAAGTTAAATTGGGTGGTGATGGGCAGGGTGGGTAAAGGAGACAGTATGGGGAGGAATAACTAATGCTGAATGCCTTTGAAACTGCCATATGGAAGCCTACTACTGCAGAAATATCCTAAATTTTATATATATAATTGGAGTTTAAATGTAGCTACCTTATGATGGGGGTAAAGGGGAGGCAATGCCTTTCCCAGATACCATAAATTATCAAATAAAAAGCCTAGTGCCACCTATGGGTATAATGGGAATTAGTTTTCTTTAGTGAATTATGGAGTACTTATAAACTCTAAAGAGAGGCAGGCAGATTGTCCTGTCACATGGCAGCACATAAAAGAGGAGCTTGGCATTACTTGGACACTAGAGGTCTTGGGGCTGGGATGGGCAGAGCCCAGTTGAGACCATGGCTCTGTGAGAGGCACGGATGGTGCCTCTGTTGACGGGGTCTGGCTGAGAAGTTGTGGTTGACATCAATTGCCATGAGAAGTCATGCAGACCACTAGATATCGCCAGAGATCTTGGGAGCCTGGGAGACTCCAAGGATCTTGAGATGACAGCGTATATAAGCTAGGGAGCTCCATGTGGATCTCTCTCTCTCTCTTTCTCTCTCTCTCTCTTGCCCCCATGGACAGAGAATACAGAAGCAAACGCTGAAGAAGTGAAGCAACATAGGCCATTCACCACCCTTTAGACTACAATAGCCTGAGGCAAATCAAGGGTCAGAAACATTGGCAAGTAAACTGAGGATTGCCAAGAAACTGAGAGGCAGAATCTAAGAGAGAGACTTTTGATGCAAGCCAGTCTAAGAATGTTGGCAGCAAAGGCATGATGTAGAAGCTGCTGAGAGAAAATTCTTGAAGGCTGGACACTAAAGACATCCATCTAGGGGACCAACAGTGCTGGGAGAGTGAATGAGGTGGACAGAGGCTGTGGGGCATGCATGGACTAAGGAGACTGTGAAAGTGAATCTTGGCTGCCAGAGAAGCAGACCTCAAGTTTAATGGTTAAAACAGGCTGGCCTCATAAGCTAGCCACAAGGTAGGAATAATGGGTAAAATAAACTGACAGCATGAACCTGCAAAGCTAGGCCTGTAGGAAGCTAAGACAAGCTGAAGACTCCTGCCATGACTTCCAGAGCTAATTACTATAAGGGGTGCCTGCAGACAGAAGAGTGACTGCAAACCAAGGTGCCCTAGGACCCATAGCCTGATAGCATTTTAAGAGGGTTAAAATAGTATTGGTTAGGTATTCTTAGGTATTAAGTGTTTATAGGTATTAGGTTATAGGTGTTAGGTTATAGGTGTTAGGTTATAGGGTATAGATGTTTTATAGGTGTTTGTTAATTATTAATAAAAATTTACTGTTACATATGGGTGACTTCTTTATTAGTTGTTGGTCAGTGTGGTCCCAATAACCCCAACACATTATAGACTATTGTCATTGCTTTAGATTACCCTCCAGAATGTGGTTATAAGGCTCTATGGCCATAGAGCTGATGACATAATGCATTTGAGTCATGAAACATGGAAAAATCAAACTGGTACTCACCTGAAAGCTTAGTTCTTATACTGCTGGAAAATGCTATGTGTGCCGCCAGAGTAGAAAAGTAGTCACTAATCTTATGCAGGTATGAACCCTGTAAACTACATTAACTTTCAGCCCAGTAAGACATTTCCATTGGTGTAATAGTAACACAAGTGTTATAGGAGTAACCAACTACTTTCTGATCAGATTCAAAGCCCACTGAATAAGATGAAAAAATCCAAAATTCTATGACTGGCTAGGTCATAGGTCCTAAGGAAGAACTTAATAGTATTTATTCTGTTAGATTGATGTAGTAATAAACCATCTCCTAAGTTCTTATTTTTATATCCAAGAATTGATGTATCTCTTAGCCCTCATCAGAAAAGCTTCCTTTTGCAGTAGATGGTGATTAATACAGAGACCCACATCTGGTCAAGCACATAGAACAGGAAGCTGTGAAATGTTCATTTCTAAACTGAATAACTCTATTACCTTTCTAAACCCAAGGCTCAGGAACCATTGTGGAAGAGAGAACAGAAAAATTATAAGGTCAATATCTGGGAAGCGAGTCTACAAAATTCTGGCACAAATAGGATGTTCCTACTCCAATGTCTCCAAGAAGCTTAATTGGTAGACAGATGATGCATCAGCTCTGGGCTAAAGAAGTCCCTAATATATTCTTGCCTTAGACAGCATCACTATCTTCTGAACTCTTTTACTCAGTGAAACATTCCAGAACTGTCCTTACTTTCCTATATGTACTGATAAACTCCATGTACTGGATCCAACCTGAGGACTTATTAGGACTGAGATCAGAGATGTTGAGGACTGTCTCGTCATTGTTGGTTGCAAAGAGAGCCCAGAGCAATATGATGCTCTGAGCACTACTACCCAGAGCAAGACCAGAAGGGATCACCAGAAAAGCTAGAGAAGGCCATTCTCAGAAAAGGGACTATATAGCCTACTTCCATGTTTGGAATGAGAAGGGCCTGGCCATGTGCACAACAGCTCCTTGGAAAGCAAGACTTAGTGTCTGCAACTCTGGCCAGTGGATGTAGACAAAGGACAGGTTTAATTCACTCAAAACATCTGAGGGAGCCCAGCTGCCTTCCCTCGTGGAAGCTTCACTGGTCCTGACAAGCTTCTCTCTGCTGCTCAGCATCTCAACACTGACATGTGTTTTCTACCTCTGAAAGAGCTGACCTAAGATCTATGGGTGAAACACCTTGTTTGAACTCCTAAGGGCTACACTGGAACAGCATGACTGAGAAGGAGACCTCACATTCTCACAACGGTCATTCCCACTGATCCACTGTTTATGAGACAAATGAGGAATTATGTCTTCTTGGGAGCCTGCTGGAGAAGTTGAAAAACCAATCAATTATCCCCAAGGCTAAATAGGTTCATCTTGAGACTCAGGAAGTCTGGTCTTGAGTGTTGTGAACAAAAAGAAAAGCCTACCAGGGATGCCTGACTAGAGCCACTCTGTACAAATATGGAGAAGTTCATAAGCCTAGGAGGCCACTGGATGCTGTTTGGCTATGTGCTATGTATACTACATAAATATCACTGAAGCAAACATTGGCAGAAGATCCACAGTCTATGAAGCCTAATTCCGGTATTGGAGATTGGAAGAATGTACAATCCTACAAGCTATAAATGAAAGCATGAGTCAATTTTTGATGATGTATCAAAGCTAGAACACTATTCTAAACAATGTGGCTTCACCAACACATCATCTTCATCACCTTCGAAGGGAGGCCATCTTTATCACTATTTAACAACTAAAAAAGTGGAGACTGGCAAAATTTAACTGCCAATATCACAGAATTAGAAAACAAGGGAAGAGTTCCAGTGGATGGCATGTTGACTCTATAGCTTAAACTCCTTCTTACTGTCATGTGAATGGAATTTGGAGCCTTGTACACATTACTCAAGCGAGCTACCATCAAGCTACATACTTTGCGGAATTTGTACCTCAACTACCATTTCTAGTCTTTAAAGAAACACCTTTTATAATCAGAGATGGCTTCATAACATGTGATCAGGGTATTTATACAGGACCAAGAGGTTAGAAGGGCCCAGACTTGGATTTCAATCCCACATCTATGACACTTTAATATGTTGAACATTTATAACTGATGTCTACAAATACAATTGCATGCATACTCAAATCTTGCAGCTTCTAATGGCATGTGGTCTTATTTTCATTGCCTCTCTAACTCTCTAGAACATAGTCTTGGCTATTACTCCCTTAACTCCACCCAACCTGTCCTACTCTATCTCATCATTAAGCATGAGCATAGATAGGCTTGGTTTCATGTACAAGAAAGCTGCAGAATTTTATTGTTGAAGATGGTAACAGCTATTCTAGCCATGGATTGTCACTGATATGATATCACCTTTTGCAGGTGACTACGTTGGAACTATTGATGATCTTCATAGTGGTAAAACTTAAAATATCTTTCATGGGTTGGGGCATTCTATTTATGGAAAGGTTAAATGCTCAGGTTATCTTTGTCTGCTTGTCCAGTATCTTGTGGCAGGAGAAACCTGATATTCAGTAGACCCTGTACATCTGTACCAGGTCTTAATAAAAGGTTACCAGATACCCATGAGTGTCTGCACTTTCCTTTTAAGCATCCCTGCACCTGAGATGGTGTGACATTAAATATCCAATTTAGAGGAGCATGACATGTTGAAGAAAAGACTGCAGAAAAAAACTATATGTTTGAGGAGCTTTAGTGGAAATGTTTCCTGTTTGTTTTATTTTTTTCATAGAGGGGCTTCATCTTCATAGATACATCTTGTGCTGGACCTGAAAATGTTGCCAGTCCTATGTATGAAGCATATCCATTACTTTGATATCCTGAGGCCCATATATTCTTTGGAGAAATGATGAAAGCTGATGAGGCAGTAGCTATCTGTAATTTTTATGAGGTTCTTTAAGGTGTGTATTTTGGGGTAGACATTTTCACACACTAAGGAAACATGATAATTTTGTGTGTGAAGCACAATTCTATGAGGTCCATTTCATCATATCCTCCCAGCTGTATTAAGCATCACACCATATTAAAGGGTAGTAGTACATAGTGCCCACGAGTTATGAAGCAACAAGCCTGAATTCTAATTGTGCCTCTGCCAGTGACTAGCTGAGTGATCTCTAGAATATAGTTTTTTTCCCTTGAGGATATGCTGAAAAGAACAGCTTTTATTAATCTACTGTTTTCTGTCATTGAGTTTCTCGAGATATGGCTTAAAGAAAGATTGTGAGAGCCAGATAATTAGTACATCATATTGTCTTCAGGCAAACCTATTGCACTGTTATGCTTTCAATCTTGAAGATGTTTCAGTGCTGAAAATATTGAAATCTACAATTTTCCATTTTTTTCTGTGAGCCCTGTTACCTCTGTATTCTAACTTGGAGAACAGTATATAAAGATGGTATTTTATTACAGGATGAAATCTATATACATACTTGTATCAAAGACTAGATAAGAACAAAAATCTGGAGAGGACATCAGATTGATATGGTGGTGGAGAGAGAAATGTTAAGGGTGATTGAAGGAAAACAGGTTCATATTCCCTATTATGGGGCAATGATAAGCATCCACAAAACCTAAAGATTTTGCTGCATCCTGGTGTTCTAAAAGGCAGGACATTTAACTTTGCCTTCATTACACAAGAGAGTATGAAAATATATAGTAGAGAGAGTGAGCTGAATAAGGAAGGAAGCTAGTTATGAGTGAATTCTGTGTTTATTTCTTTTAGCTTTTACTAAGTAACCAAGACCTATGATAGGCTTATGATTAAAGAGTAGGAAATCAACCAATCATATTCCCATCCTTCTAAAGTAATTCAGTTCAGGTGAGCAAAAATTATTAAGTAAATCACAGAATATTTTACTAGATGTCAAAGGATCATAAGCCTATAAGAGATATGCAAAGTGCACTTGGAAAACAGGAAAAATTTTCACTCACTTCTCTCTAAAACATCAGGAAAAGAAACACACAAAAATATGGAATCTAAGTTCAGACTTTAAGGTTGAATAAAACTTATACAAAGAATGGAGACATTTTTGTGCTGTGTTTAGGAGTGTGTAATATGTCCTATGGAAATAGAATATATGGAAACATTTTAAGCAGTGTGGAGGTAAGAGAGGGCTGCTATGATTGTGCTTTAGTTTAATTTCTAAACAGTTTTATACATTATTTATCAGTAAGATTAGCCATTTAAATCTGTGGGTATCTGGTGAAAAGTAAATTTGATAGGGCCCACGGTAGTTTCAGAAAGAAAGGATACAAAGTTAGTGACCTAATCCAGGTGAGAAGGGAATGCATCTAGATCTGGAACAGTGGTAGTGAAGAAAAAATTAACTCAAGAGAAGTAGGGAGAGAACTGATAGTTACAGATAGAAAGGGTAATGTCAATGATTAAGTCTTGGCTTTGGAACTTTAAAAGCTGAGAGGTATAAGTTATTTAGACGGGACACAGGGAAAAAAAAGGAATAGGTTTAAATAAGTTTGGTTTTTAAATGTTATGTGTGCTCCAGAGTCTACCAAGTGCTTTAGAATCTGGAATTCTCAGACTTTTGGTTTTTCCAAAACAATCAAGTACACTGTGTCACTTCCATATCACCTAGGAGTTAGGAGATCATGGACAATTAACTTCTAACATTACACAGTTCTTAGAGGTAGAGTCTAAAGATAAAGTATTCTTGGAGTTCAAAAATTGTACCTGACTGTAGATGGAAATATTACTTTGGTTTCCTGCTTATTGTTAATGATAAGTATTTGGTGTGTTTATTTTGGCCTTGATTTTGAGATGTCGTCTCATCATACAGCCCAGGCTGCTGCCTCTAACTCCCAACTGGCTTGATTTTAGGAGTGCACTATGATCTCTAACTCCAGATAAATACTACTTTCTGGTTTTTCTTGCAGCTTGAGTCAATGGGATTATTTCTCCATAGATAGTTCTTGGAGATTGTTCAATTTCCTAGATTCTATTCTCATTTATAAAATAAAAATAAGGTTTTGTGTTCTTCAGATGGTTTCATGAATAGGGATTTTTTTCTTATGGTACAAAGGAATGAAGATGAAACACAGAGCATCGTGCAATCCAAGCAAGTGTTCTATCACTGACCATTAGCACCAGCCCCATTGCTCAATGTATTTGGAAAATATAACAATAACCATGCATTTATCACATAATTGTCAGTTCTGATGAGTAGCTGTGGAGTAATGGGTTAATTGGGGTTATATTTCCATTTGTGTATTGCAAGAATATTCAATAATAACAATAACTTGGTCTAGTTCCAATCAAACTTTGCACGCAGCAATCAGAGGTGCAATTCAGAACTGGATGTCTCAATAAGCAATGGCCAATTATTTTTTTTTTGTAAAGGATCTCAAAACTCTAATTATGGAGTCTCTTCTATTTTGTAGTTTTTAAGATTTCCTCCTACAAATCTCAATAATGAACAGAGACAAACCTTCTGAATCCTTAGCACAGATACAGATCGAATCTAATTCAACCTGTGGCACACCAAGCAAATCCTCAATGTAAGCCAATGAATGAAAGAATGATGTTATTTGCAGTCAGTTAAGTTGCCACCAATGCTTTCTTCTGTAAAACATGGTGAAATTAAATGTTTTCTAACGTCCCTATTATCTGGAAATTATTTTTACTCCTAACTAGTGTTATATGAGTTCAGTAATCAGACTGACATATTTACATTGATATTTCCTTCTTAAATATTTCTCATCAAACAGTTGTCTCAGAAAATATAGATTATATTGTAATATAATCTACCCCTACTACATTTCTACTTACCTACACAATCACTTCTAAACACTTAGCCACAGAAGTTAAATTGTTCTTAACAAGAATTCATATGTAGACAAGAAAACACTGAGCAAAATCTATGTCATAGTAAAATCTATTATCTCTTGAGACGCAAAATAGATTAAAGTTTGTGTCTCAATATATTTTGTAGTGCGGCTTTTACTTCCTGATTTCTTAAACTGTAGATGAGAGGATTTAACATAGGTATCACAATGGTATAAAACATGGAGATCATCTGATTTCCTGCTGCAGCCCCATGCTGAGAGGGCTGCAAGTATGTGTACATAGTTGTTCCATAGTACAGAGCAACTGCTGTCAAGTGGGAGGCACAGGTGTAGAAGGCTTTTTGTTTGCCACAAACTGATGGAATCCTCATGATAGTCATGAATACAGACATGTAGGAGATAAGAATTACCACAACAGAGGTGACAAGGGTGAATCCCCCACAGCCAAAAACCAAGATCTGGGTTACCCAGGGATCGGAACAAGCCAATGCCAGCAGTGGAGGAATATCACAGAAGAAGTGTGAGATGATATATGGCTGACAGAATGACAGTTGTGTGATGGAAGTTGTTACAGCAACCATGTTAAGGAACCTGCCAAGGTAACATCCTGCTACCAAAAGGAGACAACGAACTCTCGACATGATAATATGGTAAAACAATGGCTGACAGATGGCAGTGTATCGGTCATAGGCCATGGATGCCAAAACATTACATTCAGCAGAAGCGAAGATTATGAACAAGCCCATTTGAGCCATACATCCAGAGAAAGAAAGTTCCTGTAGCTGAGATAATGAGATAATAAGTTGGATAAAGCCTTTGGGTTTGTGATGGAAGAGAAACAGACATCAAGGAAGGACAGATTTGAGAGAAAAAAGTACATAGGTGTGTGGAGACAGCTACTGATTTGAATTAGTACCACTAGGCCTAGGTTCGCCAGCACAGTGATGAAATAAATAATAAAAAGAGCCCAAAAAATAGAACTGCAAGCTGGTGATTATCTATCATACCAAGAAGGATGAATTTAGTCTCTGTAGATGAATTCTCCATTGGTGTGACTGAGAATCACTCCTGACTTCTTAAAGAATTCTTTAGGAATGCTGTGAGAAAATAAGAGAAAACTAGCTGATATGAGTAAAATAGTCCTTCTAAAAACACATGAATGAGGGCACTATCCAACCCATCCCCTTATCTATAGTCACATATCCAACCCCTTTCTATACAATAATATCATTTCCAGATAAAATGTGTTATATGGAAAGGCTGAAGAGAAATAGAAAAGCAACAAAGAAGTTAAAACTTGGGAGCTAAGGGGAATTAAGGAGGGAACAAAACAGTAAAAGGCCTAGGAGGCAAATGAGGCCTGTTATTATTGTCATGGAAATAAGTGAGCGTTTACTACATGTTCTTACAACAACAAAACAAGGAGAAAACAAAAACAAAATGAAATAGTGCAGTTAAATTTCATCTCATTCTCCCTCCCATGCCTATGGAATAGAGATGAAGCATGAGGCTACAAAATGGCAAATGAATCAAGTAATTCAAACAGACCACATCTCTCCACACCTTCAGAATCTGGAACATTATTCTAACACAATGGGAGCTACCATTACTCACAATTTGTGTTGTTCAAAGTGTTTTCCAAAACCACGGTCATCTTCTCACTGAAATACTATTGCAGGCATTAGAATACCAGCAACCACAAGATATTGAGCTCAAATGTTAAAGTACTGCTTACATCCTGTAAAAGAGCAATCAAAGAAGGGCACACCTTTCAGGGTTCATGCAGTCCCCAGCTATGCAGCTGCATGACCCTTTGATCATTCCTAAACCAAAGAGAATGCAGGTGCAAAATCAACTGTGACTCCTAAGTGCACTTAGTGAACAGCTATGTCTAGGTAAAGGCCTGAATAGCAAAGTGCTTGGTATCAGATGGTATCAGTAGTGCATGGGTTCTGGCCCTCATTCTTGTGGTCATCAGCTATATTTGATGCCAGCTTGCTATCTCACACAAATGCCAGGCCCCTGACCTGGGTAAAGACCAGACAACAGAATGTGTGCATCTATACAGCTCCATCTCCATATACAGAATCTAAACCAACTCACATTCCATCTGGATCATTGGAGAGCTATGATGCAATGGAGTCTAGAGTGGGTTCCTCAATTTGCGTAGGAGCAGCCTCAGTGGACTGCAGAAGAGTCATCCCAATCTTGACTAAAAGGAAAGTCCCAGGATTAAGACATATAGCTTAATGGTAAAGCTTTTGTGGCCCTGTATTTGAATCCCAGAAATGAAAAAGCAAATGATTTTCACAGTTGCAATCCATCAGAAGACACAAGTTCATCACCTGGGGTAATAGCATTTCTGATCCTGCAGCCAAATGGACCATCTGAATCTTCTCAGGAGAGCAACAGCTGTGTGACCAAGTATTCAGCCTATGTCACTTTGCATTCCCTCTGTAAAAGAAGGGCAATAGTATATTCTATGCCATGGAACTATTGTGAAAATACAATAACATTATTTTTCAAAACTGCTTGGTACATACTAAAAACTCGGTAAATTATTTTCTCCGTTCTTCCAGAACCACTCATACCTGTGTTCTGTATTTTCTGTCTTGCTTGTCCATATTTCAGTAAATAAAGGCAGAGGCAGCATGTGTGCCATTAACTTCATTGCAGATAGTCAGAAAAGAGCCTTTGGTGACTAGCTAAAATATAAATATCCAGACCCCACAAGGTCCACTCCCTTGCCATGCTGTCCTCCCAACACACACACACACACACACACACACACACACACACACACACACACACACACAC
>CAJQZJ010025310.1:9657-20684 GCA_907164525.1 Lophiomys imhausi | reverse complement strand
CACACACACACACACACACACACACACACACACACACACACACACACTTGACTCTTGTCAGAACAGATGAAAAGAGGCCTGTCAGTTGTACTTGTTTTAATACTTCACTGGTTTCATTTGTTGGTGACTTGCTTTTGCTCCTCCAAAGCTGTTTGGGTCGCCTTCTGCTGCTGTAGTGTCACATGGAACATTCCTCAATGTCTGCCTTCAAATGGGGAGACAAGAGGAGAAATATGGGGTGGGGGGTGAATGGAAAGCAAGCTGCTTTCATTAGAAAAAAAGACAAGGGTTAAAATCCTGGAACTAGTTCACATTGTCAGTGATGGTGAAAAACAACAAACAAACCAATGACTACTTTGAGTCCCATGTTTTGTCATCTCTAAAACCAGAAAAAAATAACAACCAATATTCCTCTTTCAGGGTTGGCAAGAAGATCAAAGCAGATAACGAATATGGAAGCGCTCTGTAAACTCTGAAGCGTGATATAATACACATGGAACAGATCCCTACTATTATTCTATCTCGGGAGGTGGGAGAGGGAGAAGGAACATGTCAGTACGCTCATTTTCTGCTGCCTATTCCAGCTCCTGCTTACAGAGCTACACTCTGCCCTCCCACTCACCTACACACACATCATCTGCTCTGCCACTCCACTAAGAGCTGAAGCAACAGCTCTAGGCTCTTCACATACCTAGGATCTTAAGAAAGTCAGGTTCCTTTCAATGCTATTTTCACATTCTTCTGTCATCTTAAAATTTTTTTCCCATTTTACATTTTAGGGTAACTCTTTTCCTTGGCATCTGCATGCATCATAAGTATTCAATAAGTATACTTGAATGAGTAAGTGACTGCTAGTCTTAAAAACACAGTGAATTTTTTTTTTGTATTTAAAATAAAATTGAATTGCTTTTTCTTCCCAAAGGAAATAAACATAAAAAGTAAGGCTTTTGTAAAAGAGTGATTTGATCTTCCCATCCATACATGCTGGTGCATCAACGGCTCTCATTATGATAACTGAGCAGGTTTATTATTATCCTAGATGATGTGTCTTGGATATTTACTTGTTGGAAATACTCAGACCCTTCTATCTGTTGAAGAAGCAACCTTTTATAGGTATTTTTAATGCACTCCTCTGCTTGTTTGTACAGGCATTTACATTTATGGTATCTAGTCTCCAAAAAGTTCATTACCTTTTTCAGTTAGGCTGTTCAGTGTGACTCTTCTAAAAATAACTAAGCATTTAGAATTTCAAGAAGTCTTCACTAAAATGTTTTGAGTGTTTACTAAGTGCCAGGCTTCTAAAAGTCATCTATTCCAACCCACTAATTTCTAGTTAAAGTAAGAAACAAGCATCCAGAAAGAACAAATGACGTGGTGAAGGACTCAGTGAACGACTGGCAGTGCTGATGTTGAAACCTGGCTTGATGCAGTAACTATTTATATAATACCATTTTGATTTATTCTTAACTTGTGTTCTGAAGTTATTCTAGAGGCAACATTCTCCTTTGGTGAAGAATGGATTTTCCTCTAATAATGGATGACAAGCAATTATCTGTCTCTTCATTTCAACTATAAGATAGGAAGCAAACTGCTTGTTGCGGGTCCTTGTTCTTTCATCAGTAAAACAGAACAACTAAACTAGGTGGTCTCTGAAGCTCTTTGTATCTTTTCTCTCTAATTTCCCATGGCTCTCTGAAACATACTGTTCAAAGGTCACCAGCCATTCTCAATATCTGATGAAGGAAAGTAGCAAGAGCAAATTTCTATGGTGATGTGCATCTGTGCTCTACAAACCTTTTTGCCCTTCACTGCCCTTTCCTCCCTTAGTACCAGAAATGTTCTATTGATATTTGCTCTTCATGCAAGTCACTGAAGACCACTGAGAAAAGGGAATAAGAGTGGTGTCTTCAAAATTTCCTCCTGACCTTAAAATAAAAAATACTTTCCTGAAGATCTAGTCACATCCTGAAAACACAACTAAGTATCAACCTCTCTAAACCTTTCCATCAACCTCTCTGAAACCATTTACTTATCTAAAGTTGGAAATAAAACTACTTAACTTTAATGACTATCTGGATGGACACCATAATAGAGATCCATAGCTAGTCAAAATGCAGAGAAGTGTTGTAGAATGCTAAGCCCCAACAGACACTTCTACAATACAGCCCCTACACCTAAGACTCAGGGAAAATCATGGAAGAGAGAGTGAAAATATTGTAAGAGCCAGAATGCCAGGGTAGTATCATCTAGGCATGGCATGGAAACTGCCCATGAAATCTCAGTGATGAGGTTGCCTGAACAAGACATTCATAATGACAAAACAGGTTGATAAGTCGATGTGGACAGGGGAAATTCCAAAATGTCCCATACCCAGGTGAAGATAGAGAGGTGATCAATCTCTGCTGAGAGGAGCATAATTGGTTTTCTTCCATGGAAAAGCTCACAGATAGGTTGCTGAATCCCAAATGATCAGCCCCGGACACATGTACAAGCTATATTAAATAACTCTTTAGGGTCCTTAGAGGTTTTGTTGTTGTCTTTTTGTTGTTGTCATCGTTGTTCTAAGGTTTTTTTTTTTTTTTTGTGTGTGTGTGTGTGTGTGTGTGCATGTGTGTGTATGTGTGTGTGTGTGGTGTCTGTATAACAATAAAAATAAAAGAAGAACTGGTCATGAATTTTGGATTGGAGAGACATGAGAGGAGTTGGAGAGGGGAGGAAAGGACTAGAGTGATGTAGATAAAATGCTCATGTATATACCTCTAAAAATTTAAATAAATATGAATAAAATATAAATAAATAGTGGTTAAAAGGTTTAAATAAGCTGGGTGGTGGTGGTGCATACCTTTAATCCTAGCATTTTGGAAGCAGAGACAGGTGGATCTTTGTGAGTTCAAGGCTAGCCTGGTCTACAGAGCCAGCTCCAGGACAGCTAAAGTTGTCTGCCTCCAAAACCCAAAAACAGTACAAATAAAAGTATAAAGTATAAATAAATATAAATATCAGCAGATATTTAGATGCTCAATATATGTGAATTGCATATCGTTAAAGTGTATTTGTAGTGTGAGCTTCAGAAAGTATATTAGTTCTTGCTAGTGTCTTGAAGGTGCTAAAATGGAAAGTATGGGATTTCTTTTCTGGACAATGAAAATGTTTTACAAATAGTCAGAGTGATAACTACACAACTGTGATTATATTAAAAACTATTCTACACTTTAGATATATGAATTTTATGACATATGAATTATATTTCAACAGAGACTTTTATCACAAAAAGTTATGATAAATAGCAAAGAGGAGAAATACATTATAAATCAGTCACCCTTACTGTGTATGCCTTCTTCCAGTGGCCTATGGCAGAAAGTCCTATACATGAGATGCTATTATCAGTTTAGCAGTGCTTTGAAAATGTAATAATGACAAAATATATGAAAATAAATGACAAATTATAATAGTAGACACGAAAGCTTGAATAAATAGAAAGGCACAATATACCTGACTAGTAATAATATTTAAGCAAAGGTACAGATTTGATATGATGTGACTTTACAAGTTCAGAATATATACATATATATATATGCAAACTATAAATTGATGTTACTTGTCTACAAGAAGAAAAAAAAAACAAAAATGTTGCAAGATTATTTTGAGTGGTGGAGGTTAAGAGGTGGAGAAGCATCTCAGATTTTGAATTTTATTGAAAAGGTACTCACATAAAACACTGTTTGACATCAGGTCCAAAAGAAAAGGTTGATCAAAGAAATGGTATATTTTAGAAAACAAAGAACTAAATTCGAATTCTTACAAAAAAAAAAAAAAAAAAAACCTCTTGGGGAGGTTAGACCACACATACACATGCAAAATAGAAGCACTTGTAGTTGAAACATTTCAATAAATTCTGTAAAGGTGTAGTAGTAAGATGAGAAGTGAATTAGGGTATGCAATTTACATCATATGCTTCATTAAATTTCAGACAGATCAAAAGTTAAAAAATGAATCTCTGCTGTGAAATTAGAAAGCAAAAACAAAAGCAAAACAACACTGTTTCTTTAGTTATGTGGTTGCTGAAAAGATGAGGAATCATCAAGTCAGAGTGATGTGCTCAGAAGTAGGATGATGTGTTAAAACATAGAATGAAAAATCTTTTGAATATTTCACTCTAAAATTAGACAGTAACTAAAAGGCATAAGATGTAGTGAGAGGAATTTTTTAAACACACTACTTAAAATATGAAGAAATGATACAACATAAGATGTCAATGTAAATAGCTCTTTTGATCCATTCTCTTTGTCAAATAGAACAGTCAGTGTGGAACATGCTATGTAATCATATGTCATGGCATACAACTTCAGAAAACTACACACAGAAACAAAAAAATTTCTCCTCAAGCAGTGAGGAGAAATTTTATGCATGCCATAAAAGTCACAGTTTGTTCTTTTCCTAAATAACTCCAGACATTTGCAGAAATATACACATAAATGTATATTCAAATAAATGTTACTTACTCAAAAATGTGCGTCACATTGTTTTTTAGGTACACATCAGCTGTAACTCCTAATTGTTGCCTTAAAAGAACCTGTAATATATTAGGGAAGACAATTGCAAATATAGATACTTCTATTAAAAAAAAAAGACAAAGAGCCATAAAAACAGAGAAAGGGGGCTGGTTTCATTCCCGGTGAAGAAGGGGAGAAGGAAGTTTTCATAGTGGAGGTAGGACTGAACAGAGACCTTGAAAGGTGAGAAAAGTTTGATAAAGAATGTGAACAGTTAAAAGAGAAAAGGGCATTACATGAAAAATTGTAACTTCCCAGTAACTGGGGGATGGCTAAACACTCTATTTGATATTAGCAGGTTAGACGGCTACGTAATCACTAGAAACAATGAAAAGAAATATATTTGTAATATAACCTCGGGCCACATAAAAACATGAATATACCTTTAAAAAGGTCAGCCCAACACTCAGAATACTGAATATCTACATTGTATGACTCAGTAAAGTTCTGCAATTTTAAAAAGTCAACACTATATAAAGGTGTCTGTTAAGTCAAGCCTACAAGTATTTGCTCTGGTCCTTGTTGGGGATTAAACTCTTAGGGTCAGGATGGCTGCAGGCATTGAGTTCCTGCAGCACCTACCAGAAATGATAAAACATGGTAACTGCTTCTTGGTTCCTGCAGAAGGCTGGAATCTCTGCATTGTCCTTCCTCGTATCTCCTATGAACACAATTCATCTGTTTGATATGCTGCCTTTGTCCCCTCAGTCTCACCCCCTTCTCACATCCTAACCCATAAATCCACTTTGATGTCACCAAAGCAATCACAATGCCTAGGCTTCAAAATCCCTGGGTAATAGGACAGAGTTAGAAGGACACAGAACATCTGTCTTGTTTTACTAAGTCTACTGCAGGGAGAAAGAAAAGCACACAGGATTGCAGACGTTAGTTTATGTAAGCTTGGAATTCATCAATACTGATTTCTGCCTGCTACATTCTTAAGCAAATTTATTGTGTGCTCCCTCTGCAGACATAAAATAGAAACATGAAAAGCAATTTAGAGTTACTCAAAGAAAAACTCTATGCCTGAAGTTTTTCAAGATATAGACCCTAGGCAAACATGTCAAAATAGATCCATTTTTATTTTATGGTCTATATCAGTAGCTCACAATGAAATAGCCCACTCAATCTTTGACCCCTTCTACACTGTGATCACAACAAAAGGCACAAGGCTACTTCTACTCACCTACAATTTCTTGTTTTATTTTTCCAAGGAGATTGTTAGCATTTCATTCATCACCTGGACTTCTCTCTGCATAAATAGCCAATCATGAGTCAAATGTGGAAAAAATGTACTTCATATAATATAGAATCACTTTCCCCTGAAGAATCTTAGTTTAATTGAAGGATATTAAGTAAATAAGATCTCTTTGCTTTATCATGCCTTTTACTTGTGAAAATATCCTTCCACCAACATTGTTCCCTAAGTCAGTTTCCATAGGGCAACATATTTATTGTCCTAACCCCTTGGAAAATATGTATTTTCCATTTGAGCTAATTAGTATAAGGCCTTACATTTAAGATCCCTAATTAGAAAGAGTAATGGGCAGGTTAGCAAATAGATCGGCCTCAAATATGACCCTAAACTGCTATTGTACTTTTGGTTAATAAACCTTGTCTTTTGATTTACTGTTTCTATAACTAGAAAACAAAAGACTGGTGCTGGCAGCAGGACTCAGAAAGTAAAAGAGGTTTCTGGGAGAGCTCAATGACTTGAGTTTGATCCCAGGATCCCAGAGTGGAAGGAAAGATGAGATTGTTGAAAGTTATCTTCTAATTTTCATATGTGTTCAGTGGCACATGCCTGACCACACTCAAAACACACATAGCATACATACATACATACATACATACATACACACACACACACACATACGGGGAGGAAGGAAGGAGGGACAGTGAGAGTCACACATAATAACTAATTTACTAATGTTTCAGATGCATCTTTCAATGTACAAAAGTCCATGTTATAAAGTAGAAAATACACAGGCTTTGCAAGAAAACAAAATTGACTCAATTTCTTGGATTTACTGTTAACTACCAGTATGACTTTAGCTAATTTACTCTCTCTGATTCTCATCTTTTCTCTTTAAAATAGAAATAGTAATACCTTATAGAAATGCTGTGGTTAAATTTTTAAAAGGTAGGGAAATGCAATGGTGAATGATAGAGTATCAATCAATGGAAAGCATGTAGTTTTCTACCAAAAACCTATTTTAGCATTATTTATTTATATGTGATCTTAGATCTCAAAATAAACATAGATGCACACCTTCCACACTTCTTTGAACAGAAAGATTTGTCAGGCTGTAATTGCTATATTAACAGACTGATTTTGTATACAAGAAAACCACAGTTAGATGACTTGTTCAGTTGTAGAGAGAGTGGATACTATGGAACCCCACAGACATTCTCTGACTTTTGATCAGTTGAGGTTTTTTGTTTTGTTTTTTTTCTTTTTGAGACAGGGTTTCTCTGTGTAACAGCCCTGGCTGTCCTGGACTCGCTTTTGTAGACCAGGCTGGCCTCGAACTCACAGAGATCCGCCTGCCTCTGCCTCCCAAGTGCTGGGATTAAAGGCGTGTGCCACCACCACCCGGCTCAGTTGAGGTTTTATGTAACGGTTTCTGTCTTTAATGAAGGGTGAGAGCTATGCTTATCAGAAAGTATAAGTAATACATATTTAGAATGTAGTTATGGATGTCCTTGTTTACAAAAGTAATGATAGTGGATTCTCCTCTAGAATCTATGACCTCTCCATCTATGGGTTGTTGGCTAGATTTGTAGGACCAGATATAAGTTCCCTCTATTGCTCAAGATGTCTTATGTCCAACTAGATAGCTTCCGGTTTTCCCCAAGAAAGAATTGTCACTATTGCAACATTTGGTATATCTTGCTGGACCTGCCAGTATTGTCATTTATAGACTTTAGAGCTCAGTTCCTAATAACACATCTATAACACAATTCCTGCACCTAACACTCAGAGATTATTTCAGGAGAGTGGAAAGATTGTAAGAAGCAGAGGAACAGAGAGTTTGCTGTGAGATTACAGATAGCAATGACAGCAAAACTACATCCATGAAGCATCAAAAACATGGCTGCCAAAACATGACCCAAGCAAGGATGATACCAGTAGACATGCTTAAATAGAAGTGGAAGAGCTCACTTCTTTGTGGTATAAGGACAAATATTTAAAATGTAGTTAGGTATCAGGCTGTAAAGTGGCACTTGTAGATTCTCCGCTGAGATTCATGACTTCATTAGCCCTGGGTCGTTGGCTAGTTTTCCACTACAAAGCATGTGGTCTCTTGTTGAGTGTGTCATAAGTACAGTTAGAGAGATATTCATTACCACAAATGTATACATGCCATTGTTGCACCCTTAGCACCCTGTATTGCTTCTTCTACTACCATGAAGGCTAGTCCATAGCGAGCAGTGTCTCAGGTCAGTTCCAGCTCAGGGGCCTCTGAGCCCTGTGTCTAAAGTACAAGATATCTTTAACACCTAGTGGGGGGCACAACCAATTGCAATAGCAAAAACTTGTCAAGTTGTGGGAGTCTTGTGGAAAACCCTGACCAACAACTTAAAGAGAGTTTCTCAAGCCTGGTGTTGGGGTTTTGTTAGATGATCTTTCATTCTTGGAGGGAGTCCTGTCAGCTCTGGTGGAAATTTTTCATGTAAAATTATATATATTACACTTTATTACTGGCATTTTATGTAGATACTATAGATTTTATTAGATAAGCTATAGCTTGGGTGTCACCCTGTGTGGTATAACTGTATATCTTTTAATATATACATAAAATAATATGTTTCCCTTTTTCAAACATCTTTAGTGCTATTTATATTTCCTTCTTTTCTCTCCCTCTTTATTTCCCTCCCCTCCTCCACTTTTAAATATTACCCTATTTTTCCCACTTCCTCTTTCAAACACCTGTATGTGACCTCTTGTATTTAGTTAAGATTGCTTCCATGGGTATGGATAAGGGGCTATATATATCTGGGAAAGGGGAAATGTCTAGTAACACCACCACTGAACAAATATGAATCTCCTCCCCTCCAGCAACCATTAACTGCCCATAGTTCTTCAGAGAGTGGAATGAATCCCTTCTCCATCCATGATAGAATGTTGATGGGCCCAGCTTTGAGCAGGTCTTGTGCAGGTAACCACCACTCCTATGAATTTCTGAGTGCAATGACTATTCAATTGCCAAGACATGGATTTTAATAGCACTTGTCTCCATCACCCACCTCTTGCTTACATTCTCCTGTCAAATTATCCCTGTTCGCAGATGATATGTTAGTATATATAAGCGACCACAAAAACTCCACCAAAGAACTCTTACAGCTGATAAACAACTTCAGCAAGGCGGCTGGATACAAAATTAACTCAAAAAAATCAGAAGCCCTTATTTATACAACAAACAAGCATACCAAGAAAGAGATAAGGGAAACAACCCCATTCACAATAGCCACAAACAATATAAAATACCTGGGGGTAACTGTAACCAAGCAAGTAAAGGACCTATACAACAAGAACTTCAAGCCCCTGAAGAAAGAAATGGAAGAGGCATTTAGAAGATGGAAAGATCTCCCATGCTCATGGATAGGTAGGATCAACATAATAAAAATGGCTATTCTACCAAAAGCAATATATATATTTAATGCAATTCCTATCAAAATACCAACACAATTCTTTATAGACCTGGAAAAAGCTATACTCAACTTCATATGGAACAACAAAAAGCCCAGAATAGCTAAATCAATCCTGTACAATAAAAAAGCATCTGGAGGTATCACCATCCTAGATTTCAAGCTGTACTACAGAGCAATAGTAATAAAAACAGCATGGTACTGGTATAGAAACAAACCAGTGGATCAATGGAATCGAATAGAAGACCCAAACATGGACCCACACACCTATGGCCAACTAATCTTTGACAAAGAAGCCAAAACTGCACAATGGAAGACACAATGGAAGAAGGACAGCCTCTTCAACAAATGGTGCTGGTCCAACTGGATGTCCACTTGCAAAAGAATGAAATTAGACCCATACCTATCACCTTGTACAAAACATAAGTCCAAGTGGATCAAAGACCTTAACATAAGGCCGGCCACACTAAAGATACTAGAAGAAAAAGTAGGAGAAACCCTCGAACTCATTGGCACAGGTGACAACTTCCTGAACAGAACACCAACAGCTCAGGACCTGAGATCAACAATCAATAAATGGGACCTCATGAAACTGAAAAGCTTCTGTAAGGCAAAAGACACAGTCATTAGAACAAAATGGCAACCAACAGACTGGGAGAAAATCTTCACCAACCCCACATCTGATAGAGGGGTATTATCTAAAATTTACAAAGAACTCAAGAAACTAAATGCCAAGAAACCAAATAATCCAATCAAAAAATGGGAGACGGAGCTAAATAGAGAATTCACAAAGGAGGAATCCCTAATGGCTGGGAGTCACCTGAAGAAATGCTCAACACCCTTAATCATCAGAGAAATGCAACTCAAGACCACCCTGAGATTCCATCTCACACCTGTCAGAATGGCTAAGATAAAGAGCTCAAATGACAGCACATGCTGGCGAGGGTGTGGAGAAAGGGGAACCCTACTCCATTGCTGGTGGGAGTGCAGGCTTGTGCAACCACTATGGAGGTCTGTCTGGAGATATCTTAGAAACCTTGGAATAACTTTGCCTCAGGACCCAGCCATACCACTTCTGGGTATACACCCAAAGGACTCCTCAAGGAGACATAGGGAAGTTTCCTCACCTATGTTCACAGCAGCCTTATTTGTAATAGCTAGAACTGGAAACAACCCAGATGTCCCTCAACTGAGGAATGGATTAAAAAACTGTGGTACATCAATACAATGGAATATTACTCAGCTATAAGAAACAATGAAATCATGCAATTTGCAACCAAATGGATGGATCTAGAGAAGCTCATCCTGAGTGAGGTAACCCAGACTCAGAAGGATGCACACGGCATCTATTCAATTATAGTAGGATTTTAGCTATATCATACACGATATGTGTACTACAACCAACGCACCAAAAGGAACATGGACATAAACTTTTTTTTTTTTCATTTCTTTTTCTTTTTCCTTTTCCTTTTTTACTTTTTCTTTTTTCTCTGATTTTTTGTTGTTGTTGTTGTTCTTTGTTTTTGTGTGTTTGTGTGTGTGTGTTAGTCTTGTTTTTAGTTTTCCCCCCGTAGCAAGGAGACACCTTTCACTGGCAGTACTTCCTCATAGGCCCCCGGTGTATGAAGAGGCTCTTGGCCCTCATATGACTCCTGATCTGTGGTGAGAGACTGTTATGCAGGGACACTCCACCCCAGAGGATCAAGACGGAAGGGTCAGGGGGTAGAGCATGGGAGGGTGGGGCTGGGAAGCGGGAAAAGAGGACAATATGTTAAGGATGTAACCTGTAGCAACAAACAAATAAATTTATTAATTAAAAAA
>CAJQZJ010025308.1:0-12127 GCA_907164525.1 Lophiomys imhausi | reverse complement strand
CAGCTTGCTTGTTTTTGTATGAAAATCTTTCATGGCTTTTTCCTTTTCCTGTTCAAGCTCTGTCACCTTGGCTTGGAGCTCTTTAATGGTGTTGTTCCTTGTTTTGACTTGTAGAATTGTGGCTTCTTTGAATTCCTTCATAGATTTAAGTTCTCCTTGCAGGGACTCTATCACTTTCCATAATGCAGAATTGTCAATGTTTTCATGTGTTTCTGTTGGTGTGTGGTCATCCGAATTGTATGACCTAGGATGATTCTGCTTTGTTTGAGTCATAATTACTTGATTTCTTTTTTTTGACCTTTCGCCATTGGATGTATTTAGCTGTCTGTTTTCTGTGCTTGGAACCACAGTGGATGATTTGGTGCAGGGGACGAGTTACTTGGCTATCTGTCGTTGCTTACAGGGGGATTTCAAGGTCACTGTGCTTTTAATCGCCTGAGGCACTGTGAGCTGATGCAGCCTATTCCCAGGTTGTGAGTAATGGACCAGAATTGTTTCACTGCTCCCAATTCAGACTTTCCTATGTTGCACTCTGAGTTATCAGCCTGTAATGGTTCTGATGGTATGGTCCTGTTTGCCCAGGCACAGATTCTGTGGGCTTTGTTTGTCATCACGGAGGCTGACAGGGTCTGGCTCCACACCTAATATGTCTGGATTTTCCAGGATACAGCTATGGTCCCAATTTCTGGTTTCTCTCTAGGCTTCTCGCCACAGGGCTGGACTCTGTGTCTGATTCCCTTCCTGTCTGCACCGCCACGGGCCCGTGGGTACCCCACGCCCCGGATCCTCTGGCTGCCTGAGTGGACCTCTCGTCCCAGCAGCTCAACCGTGGGTGCACAGATCCCTGGCCCCGCCCACGCCTGTCTCTCTCCCCAGATGACCTGCCGTGGGTTCGCGGGGATTTGGCCCTGCCAGCCTTGCTCCCTCCCCAGCTGCGCTACAGTAAGTGTGCGGGATTCGGCTCCTCCTGCCCCCCTTTGTGTTCCCAGATTCCCGCGCTCTCTAGGAACCTCCCGCCCTCCGCTTCATGAGCAGCTGTGGACCACCCACTGAGCCCCCTGTTTGTTCCTTGCTAAGCCTTCCACTATCTCGCAAAGTTTTTTAAGTGGGTATAAGTTCAACCTGATGTGTGGGGAGCCCAATAGGCCAGCAATTTATGGCCAAGTGGACCCTGATTCTGCCTGCTGTAAGTTGGGATTGATCTTACCAGACGCCTCTCCAAATGGGAGTTCCCGAATCCCTGGTTTAGTGGCTTCCGTGTCTGTGAGAGATGGGGAGAGCCTTGCCCTGGGACTTTTAACAGTCCCTTGGGAGCTGTGAGTGTTCAGGGGGGGGGGGTCTAACCCCTCCGGTTTTTGCACACAGTGCCCAATAACTCTGTGTTTTTTATGGCTATTTTTCTCTGTGTTCAAAATGTGTCAGTGTAGGTCGCCACCATCTTGGCCCACCGTGACATTGTTTTAAAATGTGTCTTTTTCTGGAAAAAAATAAATGTTACAACTATCCACCCACAGTAGAGAGAGCAAACCGACAGAAGTAAGATTCTATGAAAACCAGCTTTGTAAAATTGAGTTTATTGATATTCTTGATGAGCCTGGTTAGCTTATGTAAAGCTTATTACCAAAAAGTCTCATGTAGCCAATGATCTATACTATAGACTTTACTACATCCAAGATTATGTTTATCATTGAACTTGCAGAAATTGTGACTGGAAATTCAGGTAAAGTAAGGGGAGTGTTTTGTTAGGGTTCTGTGACTCTTCAGAGGGAAATTTAATAACCTTTAATAACCTGATTGCCATAGACCTATAGTGTTAGTTATTTTTTGTAGTTATAGTAAAAAAAAAAAAAAAAACATGACCCATGTGACTTTTAAGTTTGTTTTGGGTTAAGGTTTCAGAGGAAGATTCCAATAGTATGGGAGGAATGGAAGCAGGCATCCAAAACAAGAAGTTTGAAGATCATATTCTCAATTTAAAATACAAGCATGGAAGTTGAATTGGAAATGTAGAATGGCAATAAATGTCAAAAGAGCACATCCAGTGACCCACTTTCTTCTTCACAGGTCTATCTTTTAAAGCTTTCATAATCTTCCCAAATAGTGCCACCAATCAAGGACCAGGTATTCAAATACTTGGGCCTATGGAGAACATTACTCATTCAAACCATCTAATCTATACTATAAATCAGTTTATTTCATTGTGGTGGCTCTCACCATGGCTTTTGGGAGGTCATCATGGTCATTATGATCAGTCATGGTGTTGGTCATGTCAAGCCATGAAGAATGAGTTGCAACATAGATGGTTCTAATTTAAAATCATTCTGTCAGGATAGATTGACATTAAAACTAGAATAGATTTAAAGCACATAGTTTACTGGGCAGAATTCTCATTTTCACTTTGTTATAGAAATATAAAACCTTACTTGTAATTTTGTAAGTTAGTAAAACTGCTAATAAAAAAACTAAAGAAAATTAAGTCCTTATATTTAAATATTGGATAGAATATTCAAGTTACTCTGAACTTCCCATTTTCTCAATAAGAGGAAAATATTATAAGGAAACTATATGAAATCTAAAGAAGATATTTCAAAATTGACATTGATATTGATAAACATAACCACTCATTGGTTTGTTACTCAAAAGTAAAATGGCATCAAACATTTAAAGTTGTATTATGTAATAAACATAAGTTCAACACATTAATTATGTACTCAATCATTATATTCAATTTTTATATTTTAACTGTAATTTATTGGTTTCATACATGTTACTGTTTAGAAGAACTGTTTGGGACATGTTAGATCATTATTGCATAAAATTATCAAGAATATTAATACAAGAATTTAGTGACAGAATTAATAAAATAGGTTTCATAAACCAAAGCTTTTAAATGAGAAAACATAAAATATGAAACACAGAGGGAAACATTTTTCTTTCCAAAAAACAAGAACAATACAAAGAAACCTTGGCCACTTTCTTGCTTTTAATCTGATACTAAACAATTAGCTATATTGCATATCCATATATAGGAAGGTTCCGTAAAGACAAGGGTCTGTGTGCTATCACATATCTTGATCAGTTTGATTCCTCACAAAACTTAATTGTGAGCAGTCTGAAATCCAGCAACCAGATTCTCCTAGATGGGATTTCTTTAACAAGAATCAAACCCTTTCCTGAAAAATCAAACGTGTTAATGTCTGATAAAAATGTTTAAAATACATTCCATGATTCACTAAATGCCAGACGTAAATGTATTATCTTTATAATATTTACTGATTTCCCACATCACCAAACCAGTGAACTTGAGCAAAAAGTAATGCACAATCAAATAGTAGGGCAAAACACTGAACAAGAAATTATATTTGGGTTCTGATACAGAAGCCATAGAAAATGTTCATATTCTTAGGCTGGGGTATGAGTCACTGATATGCTAGAAGCATGGACTTAATATCCAGAACCACAGAAAGCTAAACAAACTAATCACAAAAATGTTAAACATACAAAATGATTTTTATAGAATATTTTACAAATCAAAAAGGTTTACTATAACCACAACTTTTTTCTTTATTTTAGCTTCAGGTATTATTTTAGGGTAATTTGTCCTGCTAAATCCTTTATTCTTTTAGCCTGCTCTGTTGCTAACCATGTTTACAAATGCTAGACTAAAATTTGGGGATGATGTGGCATGGTCAATTTTCATGGTCATTTCAGTAGTCCAAAATTATGTCAGAATGCATATTATCATAAATGACTTGAGGATCAGAGGCTATTAATTTAAAAGACATTAAAATACCCCTCCTAGTACTCTTTCCCCCTCCTACTCTTAACATTAGTTTAGTTTCATGAACCAACAAAGTTGATGATATTTTTTAAAAAAATAGTAGTACATCTTTCTACATTAAAACATTAAATTCATAATTTTACACTGCAGATACAAAGAAAGGTAATTTAAAAATTAAAGTTTAATGGCCACATTTATTTATTTTTCTCACATTTATCATGGAGCTCTGCTTTTAACTGTTCTAAATCTTTTCCATTATGAGCTCTGGCCATGAAAATTTGTTTTCAAAGCAAAAAAATAATTAGGTTCAGAAATATATTCAGTGATAGGAACTAGGAATACTTGTTTACATGGACTGGATGACCTCCAAGTTGAAACTCAAAAATACTTAATTAAGAGGTGCAACTACTTTCAAAATGATGTATGAAAAGTAATATCTCTTGTTTTTAAGATAAATAGGTTATATGAATTTCTTGTCCCCAATACAAAGGAAGCAAAGGTAAGAATTCTTACTGAATTTGTATGAAAATTCAACTCCTTGTTTAAGTGATGACAAGATTAAAATATATTGAAGCAAACAACTAAAATTTTTATCAAGCACGATGATATTATAATGCATTTTACATCTGACTTTGAGGTTTATGCAAATCTGATAAAAAATGAAAAATAAGAGTAAAATGAGTAAGCCATCGGAAAGTTAAACACAAAGAAGTGGTGGGGTGTTTCAATTGCAAAAGCATGTGAGGATAGTTAGGTTTTGTTTCCATTCCCACGTTCTTAAAGATGCAGCTGCTTATGTAAGTAGGGGAAAGAGATAGACTGCTAATAGATATTTATAAAGTTGTAAAGACTTGGCCAAGTCAGGTAACAACCTAGGAACATCCTCTTCAAAATGTAGCTTAGATGACTGGCAGACAGGAGCCGAGCATAATGGTCATCAGAGAGGTTCTTTGCAGCAACTAATGGTAAAAGATGCATAGACACATAGCCAAAAATTAGATGAAGGCTGCAGAATCCTGCAAAAGAAGGGGAGAAAGAAGTCAGGGGAGTCAAGGACACTACAGGAAAAACCACAGAATCAACTAAGATGGCTCATAGGGTCTCAAAGAGACTAAACCGACTGTCAGTCTGACCTAGACCCTCTGCATATTATATTATAGTTCTGTAGCTTGGTCTTCTTGTGGGCCTCCTAACAGTGGGAACAGGGACTATCCTAGACCCCTTTTCTTCCTTTTAGAACTCTTCCTCCTACTAGGTGGCCTCATTCAGCCTTAATATGAGGGTCTTATTGTAAATTGATATGTTATGTTTGATTGCTATCTCCGCAAAGCCAGCCATTCTCTGAGGTGCAAGGAGGGGGAGTGAAAGGCAATAGGCGGGTGGGAGGGAAGGAAGGGGAAAAACCGCAGTCTGTATGTAACACATGAGAGAAGAAAAACTTAACAAAAAATATGTAGCTTGGAAAAGATATACGGACTTGGTACTTGTCCAATATAACCTGATAGGCAGCAACAGCAATATGTCTGAACTACACCAAGCTACAAATATCCCAGAATATTTGTACACAAACTGTAGTCTATGGAACCATACAGTCTAGTGACAAATTCCATTTGTTCTGAATGGAAATAGAAGTGGAAAGCCATGGTCTTTGTTAAAAAAAAAAAATGAGGAAGGATAGGCTTAGATGAGAACTTCACTAAGTGAAATCTTCAGTAGCTCTTTCTAGAGGCAGCTTAAAATGGATATGAAGATCTTGACTTTTTTTTTCCTTCCAGAAACCAGTGAACTTTCCTGATTATGGTAGTAGACAGGTACTTGTGTAGAGCTCTGAAGCCAGTTTGGGAGGTGATCCCTCTTTTATTTGACTGAATGCAGGTAGCAATTAGAGAACAGTTAAACCATTGTTTATTATCATGATTTAAATTACTTAAACTACAGAAAGTGTCCTATATAAAGTTCACTTGTACAAATGCCACTCTACTAAAACCAGTATTATACTTTGAATAACAGCCTTATAAGAGGAGGAAGTTTATCAACTTATAAGTTTTATAAGTTGAAGACATAATCCTGATCTGTAAGCATTCTTGAAAAGTTGAGGGAATCTTAAGGAATTGTATCCTAGCTGGAGGAAACTTATCACTAGGGCTGGGTTTTGAAAATTATATTTTATTCCTTACCTATTCTATTTTCTCTTTCAAGCTTTATCTTTTTTTTTTTTCAGAGATGGGAAGGAAACCACATTTTTGTGTACTATGTGTTCTCAATCATAGCATACTGCCAAGGTTTGGACTTAAATCTCAAAACCTTTGAACCAAAATGAATCTGTCATCCATTGTTTTTACTTATACATATTAGAATATTGTGAAATACATTCTGTCTTTAAATAAGATATTATTCTGTGTTGATATCCATCAGGTGCCCTTATCTATTTTTTTAAATTATGAGCATAATTTGAAATAATTAGACAATTATTCAAAGAAAATATTGAAGAAATATTTTTAATAACTAATAAACAAACACAAAATTTCTTAGTTCTGATGATTGACCTTCAAAATCACTTATTGTCCTCAAGTTTTATCCTACTTTATTAGAAGAAATTTCCTTTCTAAAATTTAAACAAACATGATAATAAAAAGAAAATTTAATTTAGTGTAGAACACTGTTGAAAAGCCTAGATGTCTCTCTGGTTATATGTCAGATTGCTTTTTCCTATCTTTCTCATGTAGACCCTCACAAGAAAATATAATATGTTCCATGACAAAGCTCATTTTTCTTTACACAGAATGAAAGATATTTGACATGTACTCTATCAATTGCATTCTTAAGTTCTTATTAGTCCAGCACATCTGAAAAGTGGATCCAATTAAATTATAATGTAAGTTTTAAATAATCCCATTCTTCACTATCAGCTGTCCATTTTAACTATCAGTTATTAAAAAGATCCACTTCATAGGTAATTCACTGAAACTGATCAGTGAAATTTAAAGGAGAGTCAATCCTGCAATCTTAATTTAATATTAATGACTAGATACACAGATTTTGAGATAATACTGCCCTGTCACATCATCTGTTGTCTTTTCCAAGCAATATAAGATTTAGCAGTTATGTATTTAAAGTCTATGTCACACATAAAACTACAACTAGCCTTTCTGAAAGTATTACAGAAAAGCTAATACAGATGTTTATATAATGTTGTGAATTTAGGTGATATGTGGAGGACAAATAGTGTAAAAAAAATGACTTAATGCTATCACAGCATTCTGTTTTTGTTTCCAGAGACCAAGTCTAATTTCCTAAATTAACTTATTGACTATCTCTTGATTTACTTCTGTACATAAAGAGCCAAATTATAGTCCTGTGGGATTAGACAGCCTTTTCCTTCCAACATTTCGTGACAAAATAGCTATAATGAAGACTCACTATAAGGGAGTTCTTCATTTAATGGAATTACATATTTTACTGATTATCAGATAAATGTAATAAGATCATTACCTTTTTCCAGGTACAAAAGTGCTTCTCTTTCTCCTTCACCACCACATCTTAAAATCATGTAAAATTCAAATTGTGAATATGCTGATTCCTTCCCTTTTAGAGCAGTAAATATTTAAAAATGGTACTGTATAATATGTACCTTTCATAGGCAGTAACTATGCTCAGATATTGAAGGAACTCTTGAACTCTATGCTTCTTTCCACCTAGGTAATTAATGCAAAATGGAAAAGAAAATTACATATGTACTGTATTAGTTAATTTTATGATACAATGATAAAATACCATGATTATAAGCAAGCATTTATTTTAGTCTGTGGTTCCAGAGAGATAAGAGTCCATCTAGCAGAAAGGCAGGGCAGCATGCATCAGGAGAAGCAGGAGTAGGAAATTGAAAGAGATCACCTCCTTAGCTGTAACCACAAAGCTGAGAGCAAACTGGAAGTTGAAGATAGGCTTTTGATTTTTAATGTTCCCCTCCAGTGTTATTAAGGCTGCATATCTGAAACAGTGCCACCAATTGTACTCAATTTAGGTTCAAATACATGAGCCTGTGAGGGACAATTTTAAAATTCAAATTATCATATGTACAGATATTTGGCTTGAAAGGTGAAATAAAATATAGTGAGTAAACAAAGGAGACTGATAGTGGTGAGGGTGGTCATGAAGAGAAACAGAGGGACATATAGTAAGAAATATGTCCAAAACAATTAATGATTTGCAGAAAATGGTTTTATATAAACCTTGTATAATTATTAAAAATATATAAAGAATGAAAATGTGCACCATAAAACTGTATGGATATATAATGCATGGACAGTATGATGTAAAGTTAAAGCCATCTTATTTGGGAACTTTAACTACCCTCATTATCTCCATTCTATCCTAGCATGCATACTCCTTAATTCCATGATTGAATCATGCTTGGTTTAATGGTTTAATATATTTTGAAAAAATCTGCAGTGTTCTCAGCAAAATCCCGCATCCTGTTTGATGGAACCATAGGTTTCTAGGTTGTTCTTCTCTAGGTTAGGTTCTGCTAATCTGAAATATGCTCACTGTGAATAAAGAACTAATGGCTATGTGGACCATGACCTTTCTCATAGTTTAGGATAACTTGTATTATATCACATGACATCCTAGCAAAAATAATTTTTCAAAATGATAAGAAAGCAAATAATTATGAAGATATTATTTCTGAGAAAAGAACTTGCCAGTCTGATTCATTTAATTAAGTCTGTAGTGACCAACATAAGAAAAAAAAAAAAAAAAAAGCCGGGCGGTGGTGGCGCACGCCTTTAATCCCAGCACTTGGGAGGCAGAGGCAGGCGGATCTTTGTGAGTTCGAGGCCAGCCTGGTCTACAAAGTGAGTCCAGGACAGCCAGGGCTACACAGAGAAACCCTGTCTCGAAAAAGAAAGAAAAAAAAGAAAATAGTAACAATAAAATAAATTCAGAACAAACCAGAAAATCCTACTAATTTATAGAACTTGATCCTTTATTCTGTGTAAAATTTCAAAATGTGTGAGAATATGACCATATTCTTTTACTCTTGACCTAAGCCATTATTTAAAAAGAAAATAAATGTAACAGTTCATCCAAAATATGTCTGTGCTTGACTTTTACTGCTCTTTCCATTATACTCTCCTTTTGGAGCAAAGGTCAATTTACTAGTTCTCTAAATTGTTTTGCTCTCACTACATCAGCCACAAAATGATAATTTTATCATCACCAACATATGGCAATTTTACTGAGGTACCATGTACCATTTTATTAATTCCATACTGGAGATTAATAATGTGCTACTAGAGTACAAAAACACACACATATGTAAGCACACACACATGCATATGTATATATAAATATTTCTAAGCAAATAAAATCATCTGAGTTTTACATATATCTCAGACCTAATTCCAAATATTTACTATTAAACCTATTTCCTTATAAACATAAACATTAAGTAAATGTAGTAAACTTCTTTAGAAATTAAACATATACATAGACATAGACACAGATACACACAATCACACACACACTCTACACACATACACACACATACACATATTTGAAGAAGCAATATCTCATTGACTTAGATTTCTTAGCAATATCACTATTACAAAAGTGGTGCAAAAAGACATTACTTCTCAAGTTGCCCAGGTCTAGCCCCACCCTTCACAGGTCTAGTTCTCTACTAACCTGTTTATTATACCCTCTTTCTTCCTCTTCCTTAGGATTACTCACCATGGAAACTATCACGGGCCACCCTGCTGGGTAAGGTTCTTGGCATTCTCCCTCTAGGCTTCCCTAAGCCCAATACCTCCACACTGATTATGCCCAGCATCTCTCAGTGGTGCCTAGACCATGAATAAGGCCTGTCCTCAGTAAGAATCACAAAGAGGATTCATTCAATTTTTACTCTCCTTCATCACACCTGGCTCTATGCATCTGATTCATGAAGTTAATTCCAGGAAGAGAACCACTTTAATGGCAGAACAGATTCAAGTTCTGAATGAGCACAGTTGTCAACTTTACTTTACCAGAAAAAAAAAAAAGGAGAAAGAAAATCTTTGCATAATAAATAGAGTTTATCAAGTTTGTGACAATCAAGCCAATTCTCAGTAAATACTGGAAAACTGCTGTGGACTGATGAGAATGGTAAACACACTCCCCTGTCAGGGGAGGGAGGTTATATTCGGAGGTATTTTTTAGTGTAGCTGCAGAGAACCTTAAAATGGTGTAGGTTTTGTAATTCTTTATTGTTGTCTATCAGACCCTATTACTGAACATCCTACACAATTTAGATTCATGATATATAGAAAGGAAACATATTGGAATTAAACTAGAAGTTTCTTCTTTACTGGCTAGGTGTTATAATCCAGAAACTTTCTATGCAAGCTTCTGGGGATAAAACTCAGCATCCTACTAATTTCATAATGATATGATCTATGAGATCAACTTGTCAGGTAATATGCTCCATGCTGGGACTGGCACTACTGTTATGGAGTTAACCAGGTGCTCTCTGATTGGATCTGAAACCTTCTTCACAGTAGGGAAATCTGTCTGGTACTAAATACCTGTTCAAAAGCCCATGTGGCTGAGGACATTATGGTTCCAGTGGGAACTGATTATTATTGTAAAATAGATGGAATATCAAACTGGCTTCTAAATATTTATGAACATATAAATTACCCTTAGTCTAATAAGAGAACCATTCTTTCCAGTGAATATCAGTGAATGCAGAGATAGTACAATAGATTGGGAGTAAGTTCTGTATGGATAAACTGTCCTAAACAAGGTATTTATATCATTCACTCTAAGAATAAAGGAACTTTTCTTAAGAAGAGACTGAAATAATATAACAGTTGAAAGAGAGAAGTACTGTGGATTGTCATCTTCTGGACAAGACAGAGCCATTGCAATCATGTATTACAAAAGCTGGCGATGTACCATTTACCAAAATATGGGTCATTCCATAGTCATAGATATGGATGGAGGACAGCTTCAGAGGTCTGTTGCAATTGACACTCTCAAGGAAAAGGTGATCCGTTGCCTCCAGTTGTATCTTAACTTGACAGATTTTTTTTTAAGTGAAGCAAAGTTATTGACTTGATGGAATGATGGGATATAGTGATAATTTTGAAGATGATGACTCACAGCTTTGTTTTTGGAACCTGAACAATCCTTCAGATGTCAGCTAGTTTTAACTGGAATCATTGAATTTGCTGAAAAAGTTGGAAAACTTGCTCTAACAACCTCAGCCCATGCTTCCGGCTGCCTAAACCATACTAAGTTAGGAATTTCACACATGCTTTTGTTATTGTGGAACAGGTTCTAACACAATAGCTCAATTTACCTGCTAGTCACTATATGTTACCATGGACGCCCTTGAACTCAAACTAATCCTTATGTCTCAATGTATCAAGTGCTGAGACTAAAACCAAGAACACTCATTTCTAGCTCATGTTTCTATTCTAAAGTATGAATGAATAGTTAGAGATGTTCAGATATTTCATTTGTTTCTCACATCACATGAAAATTACACACAAATAATAAAAAATAAACTATCACATTTTCTAATATTCTCAGAAATATCAGAAAATATGACATATATGAGGTAAAAATAGGATGATACAGAAGGGAACATTTACAAAGCAAGTATGGGTTTAAACTGAAAGTGTGAGAGGAGAAATACAAGCATAGAACACCTAGAACAAAGCTAAAAACCCAAGGTATGAGAAACACCCTCCCCACCCTCTGGGCATGGGACGTTGCTCTCTTAAAGTGACTTCCTGCTGATTTGGGTCGTAGTAGACCTGTTTGGGGCCAGAACCCAAATGGGAAAAATGATTAAAAATGTTAGTACACTCCTTTTATGTTCAGTCCTTCTGTTCTCAGCTGTTTAGATGACCTAAGGGGTTTGTAGGCAGAAGCTGATCTTGTAGGCTTCACTGCGGTTCCTGCCGGGGCATTGTGTAGAGCTGAGCGGTCCCAGTGACATTGGATTGCTGTGGTGGTTGCAGGCCCCCGATGGAGACAGCTATTGAGGAAGTCTGCCAGGCAGAATCAACTGGGTCACTCGTCCTCCTTGGTGCCTGATTCTGCTCTCTGCTGAGGATTACTGAAAACTCTGTTATGTAGGGGAAGAGACTACAAGCTGATAAATGGTCCTGTCTTAATGGGTTTTGGAGGTTAGCCCCAGGGAATTCCTACTTTTCCTTTTCTGTATCCTTCTTCCTCTCCTATGTAGGAGTACATGGGCTTGAGAAAAATGAGATATAGACATAGCACAGGAAGGTCCAAGAAGAAAGGGCAGATTATTGAATATGCCCTTATACCTTTGTATATTGATACAAA
>CAJQZJ010025304.1:0-22474 GCA_907164525.1 Lophiomys imhausi | reverse complement strand
TGTTTAAGCTGTTAATCTGATTTTGATTTAGTTTTGGTAGGTGGAATGTATTGAGGAAATTGTCCATTTCGCGTAGGTTTTCAAATTTGGTGGAGTATTGATTTTTAAAGTAGGACCCGAATATTTTCTGGATCTCCTCGATGTCTGTTGTTATTTCTCCCTTTTCATTTCTGATTTTGTTGATTTGTGTTCTTTCCCTTTGCCTTTTAGTTAATTTGGCTAGGGGTCTGTCTATTTTGTTGATTTTTCTCGAAGAACCAACTCTTGGTTTCATTGATTCTTTGTATAGTTCTTTTTGATTCTAAGTTGTTGATTTCAGCCCTAAGTTTGATGATTTCCTGCCTTCTGCTCCTCTTGGTCGTGTTTGCTTCTTTTTTTTCCAACTCACCCAGCTTAGCTGATAATTCACTAATATGAGCTGTCACAATTTTCTTTTTGAATGCACTTAGTGCTATGAACTTTCCTCGTAGCACAGCTTTTATTGTATCCCATAGGTTTGGGTATGTTGTGTCTTCATTGTCGTTGGATTTTAAGAAGTCTTTGATTTACTTCTTTATTTCTTCCCTGACCCAGTGGTCATCCAGTAAGGAGCTGTTCAATTTCCATGTGTGTGTAGGCTTTCTGTTGATTCTTTTGCTGTTGAAGACCAGCTTTATTCCGTGGTGGTCTGATAAGATACAAGGGGTTATTTCAATTTTCTTGTATCTGTTGAGGCTGTCTTTGTGTCCAACTATATGGTCGATTTTGGAGAAGGTTCCATGGGGTGCTGAGAAAAAGGTGTATTCCTTTGTGTTTGGGTGAAACGTTCTGTAGATGTCTGTTAGGTCCATTTGTTTCATGATCTCTGTTAGACTCAATATTTCTCTGTTTGGCCTCAGTCTTGATGATCTGTCAGTTGTTGTGAGTGGGGTGTTGAAGTCTCCCACTACTAATGTGTTGTGATCGATGTGCGATTTAAGTTTTAGAAGTGTTTCTTTTACAAAAGTAGGTGCCTTTGTATTTGGGGCATAGATGTTCAGTATTGAGATTTCCTCTTGATGAATATTCCCTTTAATGAGTATATAATGCCCTTCTTTGTCTTTTTTCATTAACTTCAGTTGGAAGTCTGTTTTGTTTGATATTAGGATGGCTACTCCAGCTTGCTTTCTGGGTCCATTTGCTTGGAAAACCTTTTCCCAGCCCTTTACTCTGAGGTAGTGACTATCTCTGGTAGTGAGATGTGTTTCTTGTATGCAGCAAAGGGACGGGTCTTGCTTGCGGATCCACTCTGTAAATCTGTGTCTTTTTATTGGGGAGTTGAGACCATTGATGTTGATGGATATTAGTGACCTGGGGTTGTTGTTTCCCATTAGTTTGGTATAGGTGATGGTCCTGTGTCTCTTTTGGTTTAGTTGCTGAGGGGTTTTCTATTCTCTTTGTTTTCTTGGGTGAAGTTTTCTTCTCTGGGATGGAATTTTCCTTCTAGGATTTTCTGTAGGGCTGGGTTTGTGGGGAGATATTGTTTAAATTTGATTTTGTCATGGAATATCTTGTGTTCTCCATCTATGTTGATAGAGAGTTTTGCTGGATATAGTAGTCTGGCTGGGCACCTATGATCTCTCAGGACTTGTAGGATATCTGTCCAGGCCCTTCTAGCTTTTAAAGTTTCTGAGGAGAAGTCAGGTGTAATTCTGATGGGTCTGCCATTGTATTTGAGTTGGCCTTTTTCTCTTACAGCTTTTAATATCCTTTCTTTGTTCTGTACATTTGGTGTTTCAATTATTATGTGGCGAGAGGAGTTTCTTTTCTGATCTAATCTGTTCCGTGTTCTCTAAGCCTCTAGGATTTTTATTGGCATCTCTTTTTTCAGGTTTGGTAAGTTTTCTTCTATGACTTTGTTGAAGATATTTCCTGGACCTTGGAGTCAGGAGTCTTCTCTTTCCTCTATGCCTATGATTCTTAGGTTCCATCTTTTCATTGAGTCCTTGATTTCTTGGATGTTGTGGGTGAGAGATTTTTTAGCCTTCTCGTTTTCTTTGGATGTTGTACTGATTTCTTCCATCAAATCTTCCATGCCTGAGATTCTGTCTTCCATCTCTTGCATCCTATTGTTGATACTCGCATCTGTAGTTCCTGTTCTCTTCCCTTGGTTCTCCACTTCCTCTTTTAACTCTGACTGTGTTTTCTTTATTGTTTCTATTTCTATTTTCATGTCTTGTATGGTATTGTTCTTTTTGTACATTTCCTTCTCCAGCTTACTTGTTTTTGTCTGAAAATCTTTCATTGCTTTGTCTTTTTCCTGTTCAAGCTCTGTCACCTTGGCTTGGAGCTCTTTAATGGTATTGTTCATTGTTTTGGCTTGTAAAATTGTGGCTTCTTTGAATTCCTTCATAGATTTAAGTTCTTCTTGCAGGGACTCTATCACTTTCCATAATGCAGAATTATCAATGTTTTCATGTGTTTCTGTTGGTGTGAGGTCATCCGAATTGGATGAGCTAGGACAATTCTGCTTTGTTGGAGTCATATTTCCTTGATTTCTATTTTTTTTTTTGGACCTTTGGCCATGTGTGTGTGTTTAGCTGTCTGTTCTTTTCGTTTTCTGTGTTTGAATCCACAGGGGATGCTTTGGTGAAGGAGTCGAATTGCTTGGCTATCTGTCCTTGCTTACAGTGTGATCTCAGGGTCAATGTGGTTTTAATAGCCTGAATTGTTGTGAGCTGGTGCAGCCTATTCCCAGGTAGTGAGTAATAGTCCGGGATTGTTAACACTGCTCCCAGTTCAGACTTCTCTATTTTGCACACTGAGTGATCAGCCTTCAATGGTTCTAATGGTATAGACCTGTTTGCCCTGGCAGAGATTTTGTGGGCTTTGTTTGTCGTCAGGGAGGCTGACAGGGCCTGTCTCCACACCTAATGTGTCTGGGTTTACCCAAATACAGCTATGGTCCCCTGGCTTCTGGTTACCCACTAGACTTCTCCGCCACAGGCCTGGCCGCTTCCCTCCCTATTTGCTCCGCCTTGGGTGGGCAGAGCTTCGTTCGGTCCCTCCCGCCTTCTGAACAGGCCTCCCGTCTTAGCTGCTTTGCCGTGGGTGGGCGGAGCTTCGGCTCCTCCCGGCGTCAGAGCCGGCCTCCTTCCCTAGCTGCTTTGCTGTGGTTGGGTGGAGCTTCGGCCCCTCCCGCCAGAGTCTGCTTCCCTCCCCAACTGCTCTGCCCGCCCACCTTCCGCTCCCACTCAAGGGGCTGCGGATCTCCCGCTGAGTGCCCTTTTTTCTATGTCTCGAAAAAACAAAACAAAAAAAAAACCAAAAAAAAAAAAAAACCACAAGACTTCAACTATTTTGCAAAATTTCCTAAATAGTTATAAGGTCTTCCTGAGGTATGGGAAGCCCAGTTGGCTAGTGGGCGATCGCCATGTGGCCTTTGAGTTTGCCTGCTGTGTGTTGGGATCGATCTTACCAGTCGCCTCTCCAAATGGGAGTTCCCGAATCCCGGATTTAGTGGCTTCCCTGTCTGCGAGAGATGGAGGAAAGCCTTGCTCTGGGACTTTTAACAGTCCCTTGGGAGCTGTGCGTGTTCCCGGAGGGGCCAGACCCTCCGGTTTTTGCACAGTGTCCCACAACTCTGTGTTCTCTATGGCTCTTCTCTCCCACATTCAAAATGTGTCCGAGCAGTTCGCTGCCATCTTCCGCCGCCCCACAGCTTTATTTGTAATAACTAGAAACTGGAAATAACCCAGATGTCCCTCAACCAATAAATGAATAAAAAAAATTGTGGTACATTTACACAGTGGAATACTACTCCATCATCAGAAACAAGGAAATCATGCAATTTGCTGCCAAATGGATGGTTCTAGAGAAACTCATCCTGAGTGAGCTACCCAGACCAGAAAGATGCACATGGCATCTATTCATTTATAACTGGATTTTAGCCATGTTGTACAGGATAACTATACTATAGCCAACAAACTGAAAGGAACAGGAACATGGACTTTGTTACCTGTTGGTGGGACACTTTGCCCTAATTGAGCTGCCATGTAGACCCCCAGTGCAAGAAGAAGCTCTTAGCCCTCATATGACTGATGAACTGAGGGGGGCTGATATGTAGGTGTACCCATGCCAGAGGAGTGGGATAGGTGAGAGAAGGGGGAGAGAGTTGGAGGGTGGGACCTGGAGGAGTGGAGGGAGGGGACTGTGATGGGGATGTTACTTGAAGTAGTAAATAAACATTAAAAAAATGAAAAAAGAAAGAAAAAGAAAAGAAAAGAAAAAGTGTTTCATTTCTGTTCACCTGGGTAGAGGGGTTCCTTGAACAACTGTCAGACTGTTAATCTACATCTTGTATTGATGTTCTAAAAGACACTAAATGAGACTTTACAGCATCTAGCTACAAAATTTAGTGATATTTGTACTTTAATAGAACTTAGGACATTAAACTAAAAAGACTGATGAAAGTAAAATCCCAGGGCACTGGGTGTGTGCGTCATGCACACTGAAAGGAATGTATTAATACCCTGAAGACACATGCTCTCAGCCTGGGCATTGCTTTAACTGGAGGACTTCAAAGAAGCCATAAGGTCCAGTCATTTCTAGTTATACATTTAATGAGCAACTTTTACTTAAAAGAACGAACTGCAAGGAATTGGCAGTCTTCCAAAAATCTGGGATACATGAATTTCTGTTTTTTTTTTTTTTGACATGGATCTTTCTGTTAATTTCTTTTGTATGCTTTGTACTAACCTTAAAGGCTAAACATTTCTTGGCTGGGAACATTTTAAATTACTCATTTTTCCCCCACAAATGTCTTTTACACACCTACACACTGTTCTTGCAACTGGGATTTCAATGATAAAGTGTTAGGATTGGATTCTGCAGTTCTCACTTGGACAGGGAAGATGGTCGTGGTCAGATGTGTCATTGGCTCAGTGTTTTCCATCTCTGTTCTTTTATTAGTGTTAGTAACTCTTCTCATTGCTGGAACAAAATACTGCACTAATGCAGGTTCAGGAATGAGGGGTTTAGGTCAGTTCACAGTTTGAGGGAGTAGAGTCCATTATGGAAGGAAGTCTTGGTGGCAGGGGCTTGAGGTGACTGGTTACACTGTATCCACAGTCAAAAAGCAGAGTGGTGAATTCCCAAGCTAGCTCGCTTTTTTTGTTGTTGTTGCTCAGTCCAGACCCTCAGCCCACATGATGCTGCCAGTTATATTTACAGTGGATGTTCTAATTTTAATCAGTCCAATCGATAAACTCCCTCAACAGATATGCTCAGGCATTTGTCTCTTAGATGTTTTGAGATCCCATCAAGCTGACAATGAATCTTAACCCTCACATGTCCTAACAGAAAGTGCTATTTCTCTTTGTAGACACATGCCGCAGGAAAAACTGACATTACCTTTAAGGGCAATGGTTTCCCTCCTTGCCAGTGGTGGCTCAGTGTGCTTAATTTTGTTCACTGAGATGTGAGAGGGTCTAAAGACAGCTTTTCACTAAATTCCCCACCCCTCTTTTTTTTTTTTTTTGAGAGAACCACAGGTCTATTTTCTTTTGGTGGGTAATACTGGGATTGATGCGAGATGAATCTGAGCTTAAAACCTTTGCTAAAGCTGGGGATGATAGAGCAGAAAGATGTAACCTTTTCAAGTTGTTTTCATAATGTCTCTGGCTCCTGTCAAACAGTCCCGAAGCCCATCGTTCATCACTGCATTGTAGAACAACACAGCACAGTTTTTGGCATTAGAATAGTCATAATTTATTATGACATCTTCTAAGGGCTGTTTTCCCGAAAAGACACGAGAGGTAGGACTTGTGCTTTCCCACAGTCAGATCCACTGCAAAAATTCACAGAACTGCAATTCTACATACCCAGGAACCCCTTATTATTAGTATCCCATTTCCTTGACCTCTTTCCTCCATCTCATTCCCTTTCCTTTTCCCTTTCTCCGCATCCTTTTTTCTTCCTCCACCACTTCGTCCTGTATTCCCCTCAATTTTATTTCTCCTCTTCATCTTTCTTTTTTCTCTTCTTCCTCTTTATTTTTCTCTTCTCTCTGCTCTTCCATCATCTTCATACTACATCTATCCTCCTTTTTCTTCTCCCTTCCTCCTCTTCTTCTTCCATTTCCCCAATTCTCTTCCTCCTCTTCTTCTTTTTAATTCTCCCTGCCCATCCTGCTCTTACTCCATCCCCTTTCTCAGCTTCCTTTTGCTCTTCTTCCTTCTCTATCCTCTTCCTCCTTTTTGCTCTTTTAAGTATTTCTCCTCCTGGAAAATTCTTTGCATTGAACAGCACTTTCTCTCTCTGCCATCTTCCTAGGGGACGCTTTCTGCATCCATTCAGCCAAGTGCTTGTGCCAGGGCTGCCATCCCACATCCTGTATCTTTCAGGCTGGCCCTTTGACCCCAGCTTAGCCAATCCTAACACTTCAGTTTCCTCACCAGTGATTGGGATTGGACTGAGAGTAGGCAATGGTTCAAATTCTTCTCTGTGTTTTATAGATTTGGAGGTACAGATAATTGCATCTGGCCTCTGGGATCACAAAGCCAAAAAGAAGTGAAGCTGGAATGGTTCTGACATTTGGGGTGCTCAAACCTCCTGATCACTGGGATGAGCTGGATAGCTGATGGATGGAGTCAGACCTGGGTAACTAAGTGCTGCCTGTGTGGAAATTACATATAGTGGGGAATTTACATATCAGTACTAACCAAATGGGGCAAAATCAGGCTTTTATTTTAGTGATGCCCTTATGGGTGCTTGCAATCCTCTTCCTTTTGAGCCTTCCCTCTGTCTTCATCTGGCTCATTAGATTCTAGACAGATGTTTCTTTTTGATCTCTTTTTAAATTTTTTTTCTAGAATATATTCTGATTGTCCTTTCTCCCAACTCTTTCCAGATCCCCCCATCTCCCTTATACCCACTTTATGCTGTTTCCCCCCCCAAAACCTTACAAAACACAAAAATGAAATCAAAACAAACAAACACAATAAGAGAAAAAAATGCCAAATCAAACAAAAAAAATGAAACAAATGTTTACACACACACACACACACACACACACACACACACACACACACTAAACAAATACACAAACCCATGGAGGAGTTCTTTTTTGTGCCAACTACTCCTGGGCACAGGGGAGACTCAGATATTTTATTCATCTATGTTTCCTTTGAGACCTTAAGTAACTACAGGTCTGGGGGATTTGAAACTTTTTAAGGTAGTTAGGACTTTGGAAACATTGTCCAGAATTAGCATTTCTATCTTGAATCTGATGTTCTTAGAGCAGGTTTGCAGGTGAGGAACTCATAGTTTCTAAGTCACAGTTTAGAGGCAGACATTTTTTTCTGTACAGTCTTGTACAGAAAGAGCATTAAGTTTGCTCTTAATGTCTTCAACTGACTGAATGAGGCCCACCCACGCATGTTATGGTGGGTGATATGCTTAATCAAGCATTATGTCATTGCAAATAACATCAATCTAAAAAATGTTTCTACAGAAACATCTAGATGGTTGTTTGATCGAACATTTAGGCATCTTAACTAAGTCAAACTGTCATATAAAACTAACCATCCACTATTTTCACAACTGAGAACTATCCTTGGATGGATGGAAACAGTGAAGAGAAAGATAAGCATTCTGCTTTGTATACTTTATGCAATATTATTTCCAGAAATGCCGAGTGAATTCACTCAATGACTAGCTAGATATCTCATGCTGCCTCCCCGAAAGTATTAAAATAGATCACTCTAAAACTGAGGTCATTCTTCTCAGTGGTAGGACTTGAAATCAGGACTTTTTTCATGTTATGCAGGTGTACTACCACAGAGCTACATCCCTGATCTTTCCAGTTTTGTTTGTGTTTTGCTGGAGGCTCTCACAAAGTAGCCCTGGCTGGGCTTGAACTCTCAGCTCCAGTCTCAGGCTTTCCAGTTATTTGTTTAGAGTCATGCACTATTGTGCTTGGTATCAACATTATTTTTAAGAATTGGATATTAATTGAATAACAGCCACATAACCTCAATATAAATCAATTCGGCCTGTTGGACCTTGAAAGGAATGTAATTCAGGTGAAAGGTTGGAGGGAGTGGCGAAAATTCGTAATAACTTCACCAAGAGAGTTTTTTTCAATGCTGAATATTTTATGAGCATGTTATGTAAAAAGATGCAGTAGCCAAATATCCCAGGTGATAACCTAATTATTTTACTTAAAAGTTACAGCTTATATCTAACTATGATTCCCAACCTTCTCATACACCAGGACTTCCTTTAACTGTAGAAAAAATCCACAGACTCTTAGAAAGTAATGGCTGCAGCTTTAGCTTTTATCAATTGAAGCAATGCTCAATACCCCAGATGTCATATTCCGGATTTTAAAAAGCCATTACTTTTTTTTTCAGCTATTTCCATTTAAATCTCTGTAGAACCCAAACAACATTTCAGAGCACTTCCTGCTTTGTGATGTCCAGATATAATCGGCTCAAATTCATGAGCAAGTCCGATCTCTTCCTAGGACATATTTGAACATCAGGATCTGAATTTAAGAGCACCTGTGCTAACAGGAGTACACCTGGGTCTGAGCCTCTTGCAGTTCTGGGTTATTTTGTGAACGTCATCATTCTTATCTGCCCTGTGTTAACCCAGCCAGGAATGTCAGTCAGCCCCTATATTTGACACAAACTTATTTGCTAAAGCAATAGCATATAACAAACTTGTACACAGAATAAGCCTGGGAGGCTCAATGCAACAACATTGAAGGGATATTATAGGGTGTTATTGCTGGGTTCTACCTTTCACTGGCTACTTGGCCTTACTGCTAACTGTGTTCCTCTTAACACCATCTTCTAGGTGCCCTATAACTTGTCTATTCCCTTTGCCACACAAGGTTCGATTAGACACCTCTTATTACTTCATGGTTCACCTGTCTATTCTCTGTTCTTGCTTATACTCATGCCTCTAATATTACATATCCTATCCCAAAGATGTACGAAAACATATGTCACTTAATATATATTAAGCACATTAAATTATATATATGTTTTATATACACATATATAGTTCAATGTGTTTATATATCAATGAAAACAAATTTATTTTAAAATTAATGGTATCAATACCAATGAGTATTTTATCATCAGTTTTCTTTCTAAAAGAAATTCTGCTACTCGTTATTAATGCATGCATCAAATGGCATATGCATTTTAATTTATGGAGAGATTACTCTTTGCCAGGGACTGTTTTAGGTGCTGGTTATATACCAGGAGAAGAACAAAGCTTGTCATAGACTTTGTTTCCTGTCAATGAGACACTTTGCTCTAGTGGTGCTGCCTTGTTGGCCCCCAGTGTATGAGGAGGCTCTTGGCCCTCATATGACTGCTGAACTGGGGTGGGGGACTGATATGTAGGGACACACCACTCCAGAGGAGTGGGATGGAAGGGATAGGGGGTAGAGGGTGTGAGGGCGGAAATGGGAGGGGTGGAAAGAGGACATTGTGATGGAGATGTAACCTGAAGTAATAAATAAACATTAAAAAAGAACAAAGCTTGTGAATATATATACATATATATATGTATATATATATATATATATATGCATCTCAATATATAAGGTGGAAAAACTGCCAACACAAGAATCATAAATCAGGATAAAGAAATAAGAGATCTTGAATGTGAGTTATTATTTTATGTGGAGGGCTACATATAAAATGACAGGTCACTAGGAAGGGAGGAAGTCAGCCTTAGGAACTTAGGAAAGAATGTTCCAGAAAGAGAAAACAGCAAGTACAAAGGATCTGAAGTAGAAATCTGCTTAGCTGTTTCAAGGGAGAGCTGAATCTAATGTGGTTGTAGTGGAATGAGGGAGCAGGAGTGAGGTGGCCTGTGTGACATTGAAACTAATTTTGTTCCAGTTGGTAGTGAAATAGGAAGTCACTCAAACATTTGGAGTTGGAGATAGTAAACTTATCTGACTCCTGGTCCTAGAGGAGTTCTATGCTATCGGGAGAATAGACACTTTATGGTGAAGGAAAGCACCAGGGCGATCAATTAGCAGGAAAGCAGTTATCATCCAAGTGTGAGTCAAAGGTAGATTGTTATAGGAAGATCGTGGTGGTAAAGGTTGAACTCTCTATAATTTGAGGTAATGCAGTTTAAAGTACATTGAAGGTACTTTAGAGGCATACTGTTCTGACTAGTTCTTGTGGTTAAAGAAGAAATATAGAGACAATATAAGGTTTTGGAATGAGGCCTTTGAAGTATGGAGTTGCCATTATAAGGTGGAAACCCCGTGGAAATCATGTGCATGGAAGAAGGTTAGGAACTTAGTCTCAGGCCTGTTTGATTTATAGACACTAGAGTGGGTGGTCAGTCAGGGAGCGGAGTGCTCCAGGCCCAGGTTCAACAGTCAGGCTTCAGTTAGAGCTGCAAACTTGAGGTCCATCGGAAACTGATGACATAAAAAGCACAAGGTTAGTTCTTATATCACCTGGAGATACTTTGGGAAGATTTTAATGGGGTGGGCATCCCAATTCAGAAAGGTTAGGGATGAGAAGCTAGCAAATGAGTGGCTGGCCATTTGTCCCTATCACACTTACTATGAGAAAAAAGGTACTTTGAATATATATATATATATATATATATATATATATATATACACATGTGTATATATACTCAATATATATATGACATGTATATATATGTAGATATGATATACACATATGAGATAGATATACATATTCAATACATATTGTTATCTAGCTATCTATATCTAAATATTCAATATATATATCACATGTGTATATATATCTATGATATATGTGTTATATGTATATCTTTATCTCACATGTGAATATTATTTAGTTTACCTATGTTGGAAAGTCTTTTTTAAAAGGTTAATTAATTAATTTATTCATTATTTATTCCTCTGGGTCCCAACCTCTTGCTCCCTTCCTCCTATTCCTCCTCCATTTCTCCTCAGAAAAGGGTAGCACCCCACGGTACCCTTCCACCCCAGAACATCTAGATACAGCAGGACTGAGTGCATCCTTTTCCACTGAGGCCAGACACAGCAACCCATTCGGGGGAAGTGGTCAAAAAGCAAGCATCAGAGTCCATGTCAGAGATTGCCCCTGTTCCACTTGCTAGGGGACCCACATGATGACCCAGCTGCCCATCGGTTACATATGTGTAGGGGGCCTAGGTCCAGTTCATGCATGCTCTTTGGTTGGTGCTCCAGTCTCAGTGTGAGCCACCATGGGCATGGGTTAGTTGACTATGTTGGTCTTCTTGCAGAGTTCTTGTCCCTTCTGGATCTTTCTATCCTTCCCTCCCCATTCTTCTGCACTCCTCCTAATATTTAGTAGTGAGTCTCAGCCTCTGTTTGGATCTTCTGTGGTATAGAGGTTCTTAGAGGACTGTTCCTGTCTGTAAGCATGGCAGAGTATCATTAGTAGTGTGATAAGGGTTGGGTCTCTCCCTTAGGGTAGGTCTCAGGTTGGGCCTGTCACTGGTTTGACATTCCTTCAACTTCTGGTATATGAAAGGATTTATTTTGTAAATCAAATTTCATTTTATTATTTTAAATACAATTTTGAAAATTTTCTATATGTATACTATATATCTTGTTTATATACATCTTTGATACTCTCCTCAACTCCCTCCATAGGACTCCCAATCGCATCTCCCTTCCAATTTCATAGGTTCCTTTTAAATTGATTAATTAGTTAACCTATTGAGTTCAATTAGCCCTTTCCACATGCACGTGTGTGTTGGGTCATCCACTGGGGTAAGGGCAACCTATCAGTGGCCACTTTTCCTAAGAAAAGAAAGAGGACATGAAGTTGGGGGAGTGTAGGGAGGTGGGGGATACTAGGAAGGAGTTCTGGGAGGAATGGGGGATGAATATGATAAAAAAATACACTGATTATTGGGAATGTATGCTAAGCCATATAACTCTCATAATTATGGCCTAATTATTTCTGTTGTTTTGTATTGTATTTATTGTTATAAGAAAAAGAGCCATTTGTTGGACTGAAAGGGGGAGCTGTTGGGGGGGGGAAGATATACCTTAAACTTAAAAAAAAGGAAGGGGATGGGTGGGTTGAGGGGGAAGAGGGTGGGATGGTGGGACTGGAGGGGGGAGTAGGGAGGGAATTGCGATGGAGATGTAACTTGAAGGAATAAAAAATAAATTGAAAAAAAACCCAAAAAAACAAAATTCTCAAAGAATTAATAAAAACATTAAAAAATTAAAACATGTACTTTAAGTAGTTTTTAAAAAGATACTCATTCTACTCCTACCCCAGCAGCCATCAACTCCCAGTTGTTTTTCAGCTAATGGTGGGGTGTCCAGAGCCACTGGCCTGGCTATTGTATTGCTGTTCTGATATCCTGTCCATGAGAAAGTACAGAGCCTGACTTCTAGCTAGATATTTTGACCATGAGAAAGTACAGGGTCTGACTTCAAGCTTAGCCTCTCTGATAACATAGAATAGTTTGCTTCTCTCTCCTCCAGTGCCTCCAGTCCTGGGAAACTATGCTGAGTAGACAAGAACAGATAGTTGCCTTAGTTACCAGCCTTCTTGCACAGTATGGTTTGGCCTTGGCTTACTTTCTCAGAGATCTTTTCTGCTTCTCATGCATATATATGGGGTTGAACTTCATTAAACGGGACTTGATCAGACTCCTGCCTTGTCCTCATTTCTCACATCTCCGATTCCCTCCCAAGTTCCCACTCTCCCTTCTCTGTGCCCCTGTTGTTTGTCCTGCAGGTTGGGACAGTGCGGTCCATGGGCTCCTTCTCTTCATGTTGGCATCTGTAACTGATTTATCTCATGCAGACAACCACAGGAGTTGTGGGTCTGTGTGCAACAGCTGTCTGTGCCATGTCCAGAAACAGCATTTCCTAGCCCTCCTCTCCAGTTTTCTGCTCTTACAGTTTTTCCCACCATCTCTTTTGTGATGCTCTCTGAAGTTTGGGGCAGGAGGCAGGGTAGAGGGCTGTTGTAGATGTCCCATCTATGGGTGAGTGCTCTAGTCTCTTTTTCTCAGCATTTTAAACAGTAAGGAGTCTCTGCTTTAACCACTGCCCACTGCTGAAAGAAGTTTCTCTTGGTCTGACCAAGGTCGGGAACAGCACAAATTTATGTATCTAAACATATTTAGAAGGCAATTTGACAATATGACCATTCAGCAAAACAAAATCAGTAAGTTCCCCTCTAAGGCTTATGATCTTCCCAGCCATGGTTTTTGACCTTGTTTATAGTACCAGGCACAGATTTCCTCCCGTAGAGTAGGCCCCAAATCAAATCAAGAAACCAGTTTGTTACTTCCATAAGCAGTCTCACCACTATTGCACCAGTGGGCAGGTTTTGCCTTGCAGGCAGTATTGCAGCGTGGGGGTCCAGTGCTGGATAAGGCCATTGCTATTCCCCACCCCCCAGCAACTATTAAAGCTAGCCATTAGGGAGAGAGAAAGTCAGTTCAAAAGTGATTTCTCCACATTCTGGAACTAAACTGTGATGCCTTTAACAGTAGATAAAACACCTTTTGATTAACTATAGATACATAACAATATTTATTCAGGAAATAAAAATAAACAAATGAATGAATGATGTCACCGTCCTTCTGCCAAAGTGCCTGGAGGCCACATTTATTTTTGTTATTTTTATTTTGAGGAGTTTGTAATTCTTTGTACCCTGAAATTAGGAGAATCCTGTCTCCAAGTTTGTGGTTTGTGTGTGTGTGTGTGTTTAAGTGATTGTTTCAACCTTCTGTAGATGCAGGGTAACTTGTTAAGGCAGAACCCTGTGCCTAAATACTTTCTAGAAAGAATTATATCATTCTTTGGGAAATAGTGAGATAAATAACTTAAACCACAGATGTTAGTTTTTCTAGGGAAAGGGGTCAGTTGTATTCTGTTATTGGGAATCCTTGCAGTTTGCCTGAGACAGAGCCATAAAGGGTCATAGTTTGTCCTCATCCCACAGTAGAGATAGTGACATTGAACATCTCCCCAAGATCTCTCCATCAACAAGGAATGGCTAGCCAAGCTAATTGCTTGCTTTCTTGTGATTGGAATGTTCTTGGAGTTCCATCTTTCTCACCTTATAGATTTCAAATTACAATTAAAAGGGAAATAAAGATAGAACTCTAATTATTTAGGCTTTTAGATATCACAAAGCAAATTTCCTCCTGTTTTCCCTGCTTGATTACCTCATAGATTTTTCTTTATTGTGGAATAATTGGGAACTCACAGGAACCAAGCCCAGGGAACTTCTATCCGTAGTCCAGGATAAACAAGAAGAGGAGAGCCCCTCTCTTTCCTCACTCTGCATTCCTAAGTCTTTATAGGAAGGGAAACATGTCGGCATGCCCTGTCTGAAGAACAGGGAGGAAACTTTTTTCACTTTTACACCTCCCTTCCTTGACCCTTTTCTTGGAATAATAATGGCTAATGAAGTTATTCCAAGATACAAATGAGACGTCTAAGAGTCTTCTAGAACCAGATTCTGCTCTGTTGCAATGTCTTGGAGCTGTTGCCATCAGAGTCAGGCCGTCCTTCTTACTGTGTCCTCCTGTGCTGAATGCCCAAAGACCGCCTGCTTCTCCTTAGGACTGTACTTTCTCTGGCTTATGCTCTCTGTGTAGTCAAGCAGGAACATTCAGAGCTGAGGTAAGTGAGGAGTTGTGCCTCAATTTCCTGCCTGGCATATCAGCAATAAAAAAGACAATCTAGCCTGAAGATGTTTTGTAACTTCTCTTGGTCTCAGTGGGATAGAACTTGAAGAGGAGAGGTTTACTTTTCTGGAATCTGAAGCACATAGCAACCCCCTCAGCCACAGTAGCTTCAACTAGAATTGAAAAATTTAGGTTAGGGGATATGCAGTCCAGATAATGCATTATGGTTGGGAAGATGATTTTAAAAACTGAAATGCTAGAAAGGGATTTTCCCTTCCAAAACATTGAAGTAGAGTCAGGAGAGGCTTATCAAGAGCAGTTGAATTTAAAGAATGCAGGATATCTGGGTTGGGGTAGGTACAGTGTGACATATACAATCCAATCCAAAACAATGAGGGAATGGGGCAGGGGTGTGGCTAGGAGAGGAAGGCAAAGCAAGGAGGCTTTAAGTGAGAAGCAGAGAAGCAGGAAGTTGAGGGGATGATGGCGGTAGAGTCACTGCCTACCAGGGCTTCTTCAGTTTTGTTTGCACATCTTTTCTAAATGGGGCATGGTGGAATATTTACCTACTTCTGCCTTTTCTTGTTGAATTCATCTAAGAGGTTTTCATTTTTCTCTTAGCAACTTGATTCACTGAAGAACCCTCACAAGCAAAATGGACTAAGGGCTTGATCAAAGCCTTGGTGTTTGCATTCACTTCCAAACAAGACTGCCACTCAAGATTCGTTTAACCTCTGTGAAAGGTGAAATCACTAGCCATGCATCTCCCCCCACACTAGATTCATTGAAGCCACACCAACAACAGTTTCCCAGCATTGACTCTTGCTACCTCCCCAATCCCCTTCATTGCTTTCTCCATGCATGGAAGAGCTAGCTCCCTGAATGCTTAGTCCATAATAAACTGAATTCTAATGATTAATTGTAATCATTGGATTTACAGGATGCTGTCATCTGAAACAGTGATGCTAGGCTGTTGGCCACTTGAGGAGTCATGTGTGTGACCCCCCTCTAACTACCCCTTCAGATCACAGCCTCAATTCAGCAGCCAGATGTGTGGTTCCTGACTGACTTACATGGACACAGTCACCAGCACGCCACTGCATGCCCATAATGTGGGCCTCTTGTTCACTAGAGGTGTGAGGTCAGCCTCCTATCTGTGAGTGAAGTTAGGTGTCACCAGGGAAGGTTGTTAGCGTTGAAAGCCACAGCAATGCAGCAAAACTTCGAAAGAACACCTGAAGAAGTAGGGAGAAATAATGTGTATTTTGTCCCAGGCACTGACTGTTTATAGTTAAGCACAAAACTATTTTCTCTTTTTTTTTTTTTCTGAAGCACAGCTAGATTGCATGCCTAGCTTTCTTTGCAGTTATGTGGGGATGTAAGAGTGCATTCTTGGACTGTGCTGGGTGATAAGTGAGATTTCAGTGCAGGCACACCTTGCATGAGTCTGTTCCTTCCACTCAACTTGTAGCTGAGGTGGGAGGACCCTAAGGCCTTAGAGGTCAGTGGAGCCCCCAGATGGAAGAATACTCAGTTCATGAATGACTCATGTTCTCACAAGTAGGCCATCTTCTTCTATTCCATGAGAAATTGCCTCTTGTTTTGTTAAACTTCCAACAATTTGGCTTTATTATATTGTTTCACATACCCCCACACTGATTTATTGTGAAGAATTACACGGTGGTTGTCATCAACAAAGTATTTCTCTTCTAATTTGTCTTCATAATAGGTGTACAAGGGAATTGGGAAAAATGGGTGCTGGGGATGAGATTATATGTAACAGGTTGAAGCAGTTCATAGGAGTCTGAAAAGTCCCCAAAGACATATATTTTAAAATGGTGTTTCCCAGTTGGTGGCACCACTTAGGGAGGCTGTGGGACCCTAGTGGGTGGGATCTACCTGGCAGAAGTATATCCCTGGGTTGGGTATTTGGAGGTTCTAGCCCAGTTCCTGGTTCTGGCCTAGTTCTCTGCTTGCTGACCCTCTGTGAAATGAAGCTGTAATTATTTGCCCATTCTTAGTTTCTTAAGAAATTATTCCCAGGAAGAAAGCTAATCCAGAAGGAAATAGAGCCAAGTGATGGCAAAAGGGGATTATGGGGGACATTTTTTGAGCAGTAGACTTTACTTACATCTGGATCTCTAAAACTATAGCATGTGTGCTGCCTGTGGAAGTTTGCCTTCTGCTGCTTGTAGCTGAAAGCCTTGGCTAGGGCAAGGAGAACTGCACATAAGTGAAGTGTTTTAGGAAATCTTTTCTCTGCTTCTCACTTTATAAGCATTTGTATTTAATTAGGCTCAGTGTGAATAACTAGGGAGACGCTCATGGGAACCCCCGATTTAGTGACCCTGGGATTGGTTTCATGAATCTCTTTCAATTTCTGAATCCTTGAAGGGCTTGCTTCAGTAGTAACTTGATATTGTGTCTTGATATTTCTCTATTTCCTAAAATGATCTGGGCCTGTTTCCGCCCTTGCCAGTTTCTTTCTAAGCTTTCTTTTTCTTTCGTCAAGCCCCCAAGCAGCAATAAATTAAGGCAAGCATCAATAAACACATTTCCCCTCAACTTCTGTTTCTACTTGCCAGAAGTTATTTCTCTATGGTTGACGGTTAGCAGGCATGATTCCAGCATGGAATACACTGTAGAGTTATTGATTTTTCTGTGATAATAGTAATAGAAATTTATTAAACTACCACCCTGTTTTGGGACCTAAGCCTTTCTTGCAAAGATTACCTTCCTGTCAGGACAGCTGCCAGGCTTCTTGTGAGTGTCCATACTAACTAAAATGTAAATCTCTTAGTTGAAGTTCAAAACTCTACAATCTGACCTGCACATTTCTTTCCTATTTAATTTCTATGTCTGTGTTTTAGTTAGGTTGGACTGCTTGTGCTCCTAGGACATACCTTGTATTTCTATTTGCTTGCTTTTACTTATGGTATCTTACTCACCAGTAACTTCCTTTTTCTGGTCTTCCCACATATATCCATAACTTCTGGGTCTAGTAGATATGCCCACCTTCCTCTTAAGACTTGTTTTAATAATCTCAGTTGGAATGAATCTTTTCTTGGTTGGGAATTGACAGCATGCTGTAATACTCTTCTCTTTGTGTGTGTTGGAATGTTTGTATGTTCAGGCACATGTATGAGTGTGAAGACACATGTGGAAGCCAGTGGTCAGCTTCAGGTGTCATTCCTCGGAAACCATCTACCTTGTTTGTTCAGACAGAATCTCTCACTGTCCCCCGGCTCACTGATTCAGCTATGCTGGCTGGTAAGGCCAGCAAACCCATTCTTACTTCTTAGAATTGCTGGGATTAGAAGTGTGTGTGTGTGTGTGTGTGTGTGTGTGTGTGTGTGTGTGTGTAGGGGTGCTTGTCCTTATTTTCACACCTACAGAGGCCAAAGAAGAACATCTGGAATTGTACATCCTCACTATCATACCCCACAGTATTTTCTTGATATAGGGTCTCCCACTGACCGTGAAGCTCACCATTTTGTCTAGATTGTCTGGCCACAAGTTCCCAGATCCACTTGTTTCAGTCTGGCAGTGATGAGGCTAAAGGCATACTCAGCCATCCCTGGCTTCCCCCATGTTGTCATTGTACCCAACTCAGATGCTCACACTTGAGCATCACGTGCTCTTACACTAAGAGTCATCGCTCCAGTCCATGCCCAGGCATTTATGAGGATGCTGGGTCTCAACTCAGGCTCCCAGACTTGTGCACTTGTGCAATAAGACTTTTCCTGGCAGAGCTCTCTTCTCTGCTTTTTATTCCTATATTTCCTCTTTCTTTCTTTCTTTCTTTCTTTCTTTCTTTCTTTCTTTCTTTCTTTCTTTCTTTCGTTCTTTTCTTTTCTTTTTCTAGTTGGCCACCACCCTCATCATACTCTACACTGTAACCTTGACCTTCACAACTTCCACAATCAACCTCCACAGTCCAATACTGACTGACAATAACAGCTGTCCCCAGCCTTCCTTCCTTCCCTCTCAGTAGCAAAGCTGTCAGGAGTCAAAGCCAGAATGCAGCTCAGACTGCTAAGCGCACAGCAGGAAGCTTCTGCCATCTTGTGTTCCTACTTTTTCTGATAGCATTATGACCTGGTGTTGATGAATATATTGTAGTTTCAAGACTGGATTACACATTTCCAAAAGGCAGCACATTCTTTTAATTCTTCCGTATACGTATTGTAGGGATAAACAAATGATAGATGATTAATACATGTTTGGATGAATGAATTAAGAACAGAGATGTGCATCTCAGCAATAACAATTTTAACATAAATTGAAAGTTAATTGTCATTGTTTCAGAATGCCATAGGCAACAGAAGTCTCCTTTCCTAGGAGTATGTGATGTGAAGTCTCCCTTCCTAGGAGTATGTGATGTGAATGTGAAAATTAAATGGTATTTAGTTGGTGGTTAGAAAAAAAAGAAAAACCCAAACACAATGAACATGAAGAGAAGGATGGTATGAGCACAATATTCAAAGCAGAGTTCAACAGCCCCAAAGTAGTTCACTGAATTATTGCACCATAATTAGCAGAAGGATCATGTGATACAATCCATCCTTCAGGATGGATATATATCCTGATTTTCTGGCAGGACAGACATCTTTTTTACTTTTCCCTAAAAGCTGCTGACCCAACAGATCAGTAATTTTCTGATGTGACACCCCCATTGAATAATTCCCATCTGAACAATTTCCAGAGGAAAGATCATAATTTCACCTTTCTGCTACTCAGCAAAATACACCATAAAGCTAATGTTAAGAGTGATGGTATCTTAATTGCTGTAATCACATTCCAGTTTATGAAAAAAAGCATTGGGAGGTTTTTGGCATTTTAACAATTATTAATAACAAGTAGGTGGTGACCTTATCTTCACAATAAATAGGGACATATTCTATCTCAAAGCTCCTTTATGAGAGGATGAATTTAAGAGTTACAGTCATAGTGGGAATCAAAATGAATAATAACATAGAGCTTGGGAAGTTAAGAAGAGAAAAGAAAAACTGCTCCCTTGTATAATACATATACATATATACATACAATACGTGTGTGTGTGTGTGTGTGTGTGTGTGTGTGTGTGTGTGTGTGTGTACATGTGGAGGTAGAGGTCAGGATACTATTTATCTTGTGTTTTGAGGCAGTTTAACTAATCTGAAACTTGCCAAATAGGCTAGGCTAGCTCGCCTCTTGACCTTTAGAGGGCAGGGATTACAAGTCTGCACTACCTTGCACCATCTTACTTGACTTTTCTCCTCCCACCCCTGCAGCCCCCAAACTACAAGAGTTGTCAGGAACCAAATTCTGGTCCTCATGGTTACAAAGCAAGCATTTTACAGACTGGAATGTCTCCCCAACCGCAATATATTAATACATTTTAGTGTCTCCAGATCTAGGAAAGAAACTGGAAACCAGCTCACCCAACTGCTTCCTTTAACCGTTGAGCAATCAGACCTGCACATTCAAAGAAACCACAATTCTACAAATCAAAACAAGGAACAACACCATTAAAGAGCTCCAAGCCAAGGTGACAGAGCTTGAACAGGAAAAGGAAAAAGCCATGAAAGATTTTCATACAAAAACAAGCAAGCTGGAGAAGGAAATGTACAAAACGAACAAAACCATACAAGACATGAAAATAGAAATAGAAACAATAAAGAAAACACAGTCAGAGTTAAAAGAGGAAGTGGAGAACCAAGGGAAGAGAACAGGAACTACGGATGTGAGTATCAACAATAGGATGCAAGAGATGGAAGACAGGATCTCAGGCATGGAAGATTCAGTGGAAGAAATCAGTACAACATCCAAAGAAAATGAGAAGGCTAAAAAATCTCTCACCCACAACATCCAAGAAATCAAGGACTCAATGAAAAGACGGAACCTAAGAATTATAGGTATAGAGGAAAGAGAGGACTCCCGACTCCAAGATCCAGGAAATATCTTCAACAAAATCATAGAGGAAAACTTCCCAAACCTGAAAAAAGAGATGCCAATAAAAATCCAAGAGGCATACAGAACACCAAACAGATTAGACCAGAAAAGAAACTCCTCTCGCCACATAATAATTGAAACCCCAAATGTACAGAACAAAGAAAGAATATTAAAAGCTGTAAGAGAAAAAGGTCAAGTCACATACAATGGCAGACCCATCAGAATTACACCTGACTTCTCCCCAGAAACGATAAAAGCTAGAAGGGCCTGGTCAGATATACTACAAGTCCTAAGAGATCATAGATGCCCAGCCAGACTACTTTACCCAGCAAAACTCTCTATCAACATAGATGGAGAAAACAAGATATTCCATGACAAAATTAAATTTAAACAATATCTACCCACAAACCCAGCCCTACAGAAAATCCTAGAAGGAAAATCCCAACCCAGAGAAGAAAACTCCACCCAAGAAAACAAAGGGAATAGAAAACCCATCAGCAACTAAACCAAAAGAGGAACAGGACCACCACCTATACCAAACTAATGGGAAATAACAACCCCAGGTCACTAATATCCATCAACATCAATGGACTCAACTCCCCAATAAAAAGACATAGGTTTACAGAGTGGATCCGCAAGCAAGACCCTTCCTTATGCTGTATACAAGAGACACATCTAACTACAAAAGATAGACACTGCCTCAGAGTAAAGGGCTGGGAAAAGGTTTTCCAAGCAAATGGACCCAGGAAGCAAGCTGGAGTAGCCATCCTAATATCAAACAAAACAGACTTCCAACTGAAGTTAATGAAGAAAGACAAAGAAGGGCACTATATACTCATTAAAGGGAATATTCATCAAGAGGAAATTTCAATACTGAACATCTATGCCCCAAATACAAAGGCACCTACTTTCGTAAAAGAAACACTTCTAAAACTTAAAGCGCACGTCGATCACAACACATTAGTAGTGGGAGACTTCAACACCCCACTCACAACAAAGGACAGATCATCAAGACAGAAGACAAACAGAGAAATATTGAGTCTAACAGAGATCATGAACCAAATGGACCTAACAGATATCTACAGAACGTTTCACCCAAACACAAAGGAATACACCTTTTTCTCAGCACCCCACGGAACCTTCTCCAAAATCGACCACATAATTGGTCACAAAGATAGTCTCAGTAGATACAAGAAAATTGAAATAACACCTTGTATCTTATCAGACCACCACGGAATAAAGCTGGTCTTCAACAGTAAAAGAATCAACAGAAAGCCTACACACACATGGAAATTGAACAGCTCCTTACTGGATGACCACTGGATCAGGGAAGAAATAAGGAAGGAAATCAAAGACTTCTTAAAATCCAACGACAATGAAGACACAACATACCCAAACCTATGGGATACATTGAAAGCTGTGCTACGAGGAAAGTTCATAGCACTAAGTGCTTTCAAAAAGAAAATTGTGACAGCTCATATTAGTGAACTAACAGCTAAGCTGGGTGAATTGGAAAAAAAAGAAACAAACACTCCCAAGAAGAGCAGAAGACAGGAAATCATCAAACTTAGAGCTGAAATCAACAACTTAGAATCAAAAAGAACTATACAAAGAATCAATGAAACCAAGAGTTGGTTCTTTGAGAAAATCAACAAAATAGACAGACCCCTAGCCAAATTAACTAAAAGGCAAAGGGAAAGAACACAAATCAACAAAATCAGAAATGAAAAGGGAGAAATAACAACAGACATTGAGGAGATCCAGAAAATATTCGGACATTACTTTAAAAATCTATATTCCACTAAATTTGAAAACCTAAGCGAAATGGACAATTTCCTCGATAAATTCCACCTACCAAAACTAAATCAAAATCAGATTAACAGCTTAAACA
>CAJQZJ010025297.1:4237-39171 GCA_907164525.1 Lophiomys imhausi | reverse complement strand
ACGAAGGGACTGTACGTTCACTCCACTGTGCAGTACGGCATTCTCACTTTCTGTACACAGCATGATGTAAAAAGGGCTGGGAAGGACTGAGCTAGTTAATACAGAAAACAAGCAAGGGTTTGAGAAAGCAGCCTCACAGTGCAGCCTAAAGTCACAGCTCACAGCGGTGCAAACCCTGACGATGCAGTTGCATTTGAATAGCATTTGAAATACCATTTGAATCCCCAGGAGAACTGAGTAAAACCAGAGATACTAGTTTTACTAACTACTCCTATTTAATTATTAGGGCAAGAGTCATACATTAGAAATTTTAGGAATTTCTGATTTATACATTTTTTTAATTCCTTTTCTCATTTCTGTGATTAAATGTCATAAACAGCAATCTGAGGATGGATGCATTTTTGTTTGCTCATGGTTTGAGGTTATGTCCTTTTCAGCGGGAAGGCACGAAAGTGACAAAGAGCACCTCAGGCAGCTAATTGCAGGACCCACAGTCTAGAAGTAGAGACAGCCCACTGGATCCTGGCTGCTGAAGTAGCTATGAATCTCAAGGCACATCCCTCACTGGCCCATCTTCCACCTCATAAGAAATCTACAACCTCCTGAAACAGAGCCACCAACAGAAGTGTTTCAACACATAAGTTTATGGGAGACGCTTAACATTTGAACAATAGCAAGTGACTCCCACAGACTGACCAAGGTTGATAATCACAGAATGATTAGCGCACAGATTAGGCACTCTTTTGTTGTTGTTGTTTTGTTTTGTTTTGAGACAGAGTTTCTCTGTGTAGCCCTGGCTATCCTGAACTCACTTTGTAGACCAAGGTTGGCTTTGAACTTGCAGAGAGCTGCCTGCCTCTGCCTCCCGAATGCTGGGATTAAAGGCATGCACCTACACGCCCAGCCATTACAGACAGCTAGAAACTGCCTTGTGGTGCTGGGATTTGAACCCAGGTCCTTTGGAAGAACAGCCAGTGCTCTTAACCACTGAGCCATCTTCTCCAGCCAGGCTAGGCACTCTTTACAAGATTTACACTGAGAACTGAAGCGCCCATTAATACTCTAAGTATCCTGGAGACCAACAGTGACCTACTACCTAGTAGCTATTTGGAAATGCAGAATCTCAGGCTATACCCCTGCCTCCCAGCCAATAATCAACATTTCAAGAAGCCTGGGGTAGACACAGACAACTCATTGACATTCCCTGACAGCCTTGCACATGACTAGGTGGCCATGGAGCACAGCCATGGGAGGAACACTCAAAAGGTACCGGGGCTCAAAGCCACACATTATTAATAAACCCTCAAGTGACTCAGAGTCCACACTCTGAGAAGTGGTACAGTTATGATGCTAAGTCCAGTGAGAAGATCAGGGTGACAATTCATTCAGGTAAGATGAGGAGGCCTGGAGGGTAGTGACAAAGGGATTAGGAAAAAGAAAATACAAATTCAGAAGGTAACTCCGACTGACAAACTTAAAACTTGGTGGCCACAAATGAGAACTAAGAAAGAGAAAGAGTTAAAATTCAAACACCCTCCTTATAAGAAAGCCCTTCCTAAGAAGAAATGCTTTGCAGGTTTTATAAGACATCACTGACCCGAGTCTCATCTGCAGAGTACAGAAAGGGGGAGGGGGCATCTCAGCTTCAGTTGCTTAATATATGACCCACAGCTTTACCGCTAGTGCAGACTTCATACTCTCTCGAGTGACTGCAACAGTGATTTTCTGCCTATTTTCTATTTTCATTTTTAATCTTCCTCTTCCACAAACTTCAAAGCCTTGATAGGTTTGATCCCTTTCGTTTGTTCTCTCTTTGGGATTGGGGGAAACATTCTATTCTTAATAGGAAAAGAAGGCATGAGCTCAATTTACTAATAGAGACATTAAGTCTCAAAATGAGAAGCAGGGCTGCTTTTAAAATTCACAGCCTGATTTAAAGAAACCACTACTAGTAAGATCTAGAACTCACAGTGGTATTATGGAGTGATGGTCAACTTTACTTAATTCTAATCTAATATATTTTACATTGAACAAAACAGTATTTGACAACAGTTAAGAAAAAAACTTAGAAAATCTTATTTATAATAATAATATCTAATGTCTGCTGATTAATATTAAGCAAAAGTGATCTAGGAGTCCATCTAAAGAACGAATGCCTTTTATTTCCCAAGGTCTCTGTAGCAAGGATACAACAAACCCTGACAGAAAGCACAGGTTTCCCTGCCCCCAAGTTCAGACATGTTGAGCACATTAGCCAAAAGTGACACACAGAGAAATGTCTTAGAAATCACAACAGTATCAAAGACAAAATGATGTGTTCTCAACTGAATACATGAAAATAACAAGGCACAGAAAGTATATGCCAACATCCCACAGACAGCAGGACTAGGATTCTAAATAGAAAAACACACAAAGTCAGCTTACATATATTTTAAATATGAATTTATGTACAAATACTACAGAAGGCAATGCATGATTACACAAGACATGTTTTAAAAGCAGTGAATTCTGTCTTCTTTTAAAAGTCTTAGCCTTACACAAACATTTATAAATCAAACAGTAACCCGCATTGATAATTTCCATAAAGCAACTTCTTCTTCATTGGCAAAACATGATGCATTTTACTGTTTTAAGAACAAATAAAGTATACAACCAAAATAATATGCTTCTGAGCATACAGAGGGAAACTGCAAAACCCAGTAAATCCAGCAGGGAAAGTGCAGAACGCAAGTCTCTTCAATACAGGACGAGCCACAACAAGCACAGGTGTAGACATGCACATGCACACACACACACACACACACACACACACACACACACACAAACACACACACACACGCACACACACGTGCACGCACACGCGCACACACCCGCACACACACGCGCACGTACATGCACACACACACACACACACACACACACACACACACACGCGCGCGCGCACACGCACACGCGCGTACACACACACACAGAGAGCTAAATATACAAATACAACCTTCTCAGTCCATATAAAGTTACTTGTATGTATATGACTTTAGTTGATTCTGATTTGAAAGCTTTCCTCCCTAAGGACTAGCTTTCATGATATCAAAAGGCACCATGCAAGTTTCCAAGGGAGAAAACCAACCAATAGTCTATTTAACTATGATGCCTCTGAACTAAAACAATGACCAGGATGGCACAATATTCCTAAGGGCAATAGTAGCACACATATCTTGGTGGTTAAACCACAGGGAAATTATGTCTGGTACTAGAAACCTAGCCAACTTTCCAAGGGCTAGAAAAAAGAACCTACAACCACCATTTACTAAATCAGCATAATCCCTAACTATATTCTACATATTTATTCTTATACCCCCTGTAAATGTGTCTTCGCTCCTCATTAAAGAAATGTTTCCTTGCAACAGACGCAACCATCACAGAAATCACACTAATCAAAATGGAGATAACAGTAACCATGTGGCTGGTGCCAGTGCCAATTGCAAAAAACATATACAATACAATTCCTTCACCTATGGCAGAGATCATAGGGGAAGAGGGGCAGAAAGATTATGAGTCTTCAGTGACTTTTAAGAAGCTTATTACCTGATAAGCCATTCTAATGTTAAGATAATGAACCCCCTCAAATTGCAAACTGCCCTTAGGTAGCATAAGATCTCATTTAGCTTAAATGAATCAGAAAGTGTGACACTTATTAACTATTTTACTTTCTGTATAGCACTGCCAGACAACCATCATATTTTTTAAATTCAGAATTTATTCAGTTTTCAAAAATTAATTATGAAGTCGAAATCAAGATGAAGGTGGGAGGTAGATAGACCTGAGGATACAGAAACCGGAATGATTCTCAGAATGAGCAGAAACAGAAATCTCTACTCTCTAAAGAATCCACAGGTCTCAGGGCACATGAGACCCTCTTCCCACTGACAGGCCTTTGTCTGTTGTCTGTGCCTTCAGATCTGAAACCTATGACTGACAAACAATTAACTTCAAGCCCAAACCTCATCCACGGAACTCAAGAATGCTGACTCTGGGTAAAATCTCAACAGTAACATTTAATTAAGTTCTAGACACTTACATTTCTGTAGACATCAAAGATGAGTGATGAATGAAAAGCAAGGTACTCTGAAAACAGCATTAACTAAGGAGTACAACAGCAGAAGCATGATGGGGAAGGACTGTAAACAGCAATGATTACTATGAGCAGCAAGAATGAGGGCGGGCAGTTACAAAGTTAAAATAAAACCTCACCTTTATCAAATATAACAATCTTTCCAGATTAAAAATTCACCCTAGCAGCAAACTCTAAAAGTCTGGTCAACTTACACACAAACTGTGTTCTAAGATCTAGTTGAAGCTGCAGTTAATGAGCATTTAAACTACCTCCATCCTTATCAGACAGTGAGCCCGACGCAAATCTTGTCAACACTTTGAGTGACAGTTATGTCAACAGTCACCTCCACTTAAGTTACAATTATAAAATGCGGTCCAAATTTCCTCTTGTAATGGTTACAGTGGCAGAAGGCACACCTGACAGTCAGCTAATTCAGAAGGAAGTCAACCATGGGGAAAGATGCTAAACAAATAAGTAGACAACTGTTCACTAAGAGCCTTGGAGAAAGAAGCCTCATTGTTAGGTCTCAAACCTGAGACAGAAGGCTGACTGACATGCCTCTTAGCACACCAGAGTGGACTGGCCCAGACTCTCCCAGCATTCTCAGTCCCTACTTGATACAGGGTCCTGCTGGCTGGCGTGCCCCGCTCCCTACCCAGAACTCTCAAAGGCTAAGCTACACTTCCTCCGGTTGCTTCTGCCTATATTACCCAGCCATTCTGGTTATGAGCCTCTATTTTACTTTTCGGCCTCCTGTCCTCTTGGCCACTGCTCCTGGTTCCCTTCTCCCCTTCACCCTCTCCTAATATAGCCAGGTCCAGTCTGCTGGTCATGTCCACTCTGGACTCTCCCAGATGTCTCTGTCTCTGCCTCTGCCTCTGCTCTCCCTTATATCTGCAATAAAAACCTCATTCCCTTAGGACAGTCATGCCCTCCTTTTACTTTTTGCCATTCAATCATAATGGTGAGAAAATAAGAAGTATTATTAAAGCACATCACACAGCTGTTGTAGACTGATGCATTCTCAAAATTAATTCTACTTTTAAAATATTCTTATTAAATGACTCTTAAATTGGATTATAAAAGATCGCCCACAGAGAACTGATCCATTCCTTCATGGGATTAAAGGTGTGGATCCAGAAATGGATGAAATTTTTACTAGTTTTTATTACTATTAAGCACTGCAAAGAATAAAACTAATAAATTATTTCCTAAAAATGTCCCAATGGTAAATTACATCTAAAGAGAAAAGATGAGCCCAAAACATAAGTTTAGAAACAAATATGTAAAGAATAAAGCTTTGTGGTCCATGAAATGCAAATGTCAGTAATTAAACTTACAAGAGACATTAATACACTTTTACACTCATTAAGTAGGATAAGGGTTTAAATGATCAGATTAGCAACAGCTGTGCGTGTGTGTGTGTGTGTGTGTGTGTGTGTGTGTGTGATTAAAATTTCATTCTCTTTCAGTATCGATGATGTCCTATTATTGGCAAAAAGAATTCACAAATAAAGAATACAGACTACACTTAGGAGAAGTGAACGAAGTTCATTACATGCAGTTTCGGTGCTTTTGAGCACCTGATGCTCAGAAACTTCACATTTAGAGCACTTTTTAATCATAAGACATATTTAGGTGATTATAAATATTCTTAAGAGTTAACCATAAGTCTATTTTAGAAAGGGGGAAAAACGATTTCAGAACCCCAAATTTCTGTCTTTTTCTCTGGCTTTGATGGGATTCCAGTAATTAGCACAAGCACATTCTCACAGCTGCTTGCTTGGCTGGGTTCAAATTCTTGCCTAAAAATCAGCACAGGAGGGGACCGCTGCTCCCAGGGCTTCACACTTCAGCTTCTCCCCTCATGCCAACCACCCACTAACATGCTTTCTTTCCATTCTTCATTCTGGTGTCTGCATATAGTTCCTCTTTTTCCTTACTACTGGGGAGAGTAGAAACTGCTTTTGAATGTAGAAACGGGCTTCCAATGCAGGTCAGTTCTGAAATACCAGGTGGCTTCCAACACACCACACCACTGCTGGCCCATCCCAGTTCCCAGGACCCAACTCAACTCTGTGCCTCCACAGGCTTCCTCCCTGTCCCTGGCCAGTCACAGGCTCTTTTGAATGTACTAGTTCTAGTGTGATGGCTGCCTCCCCAGTTACACTATCCAGTATTTGGGGAGCATTCTGGTTGCCACCACTGGGGAAGTGCTATGACGTTCTAGCAGGTAGAAGCCTGAGATGTTGTGAAACCCCCTGCCAAGCACAGGACAGTCCCTCAGAACACAGAATAGTGCCACACAAAACATCATGAAGCTCAAGTGGGTTGCAGGTGCCTCAGGAACCAGGTTGGAAGTGTGGAAGAGTGACATAACATTCTCTCTTAGTCACTGATCTATTGCTGTGAAAAGTCACCATGACCATGACCACGGCAATTCTTATAAAGGAAAACATCTAACTGGGGCTGGCTTACAGTTCGGAGGTTTGGCCCATTATCAGCATGACAGGAAGCATAGAGGCACACAGCCAGACAAGGTGCTGGAAGAAGGAGTAGAGAGTTCTACATCTGGATCCACAGGCAGCAGGAAAACACACTAGGCCAGGCACCCACACAGTAGGAAAGAACTGATACCACAAGTTCCCTGACACACAAGCACTGTGGCACATATAAACACACACACAATAAATGGAAAAAATTAAATAGAAGGTGGGGTATACAGTTTCAGTAGACTCCAGCCAAGAAAACTCCATTTTCCAGTGATGCCAGTATGCTTCTGCAAAGCTCAGTGGTACAGAACTTACCTAGCATGTAGGAAGCCCTGGAGTCCATCCCCAACACCAAAAATAAATAAGCATTTAAAACCCACTCCTGTGCTGCCCCGCTGCCATATTCTCACGTCTACACACACAACTCAGTGGTCCTGGACCCGTGGCTCGTTTTAAGTTTTCAGATAGCTCTAGTGTACAGCTCAGGCTAAAAACTGTTGGTCAGGTCCAGAGCTCTCACCTGACACATGCCCAAACCAAATCTCAAAAAGCTAAAGCCTTAACAGCCTTTGTAGCTTTCTCAAACCTGTTCATACCTCTGAAAGTAGCTCAGGTATTAATGTTTCCTGCCTGAACATGGAAATCTAATGGACACATCTATGTGCCAGGACTCACTTCCTAAGGTGGGAGCAGGTTGGAGGCAACGTATATTATTTACTGTGATCAGGAAAGTTTGAAAAGCATTTTCAAGGTTCTTCTTCCACCACTGACTTCTGTAGCTGGGATTAATTGGATTGAAAGTTCTAAAAAAACAAACATTTCAAGATCTCTTTAATTGTCCTCACTATACACTAAACAGACAATGTTCATCACTGCCCAACAGTGGAAAGGGTCACTTTGGTAAGTGACTTATCAGCACCCAGCACACATGAAGAAAAACTCAGCCAGTTCTGACATGTGCTACTATCATGGCACTTCAAGTTGGGAAATTTATTATAAAATAGGAATAAAGCCATTTTGTCATAGCTTAATGTGCAGTTGTTAGAGTTGAGCAACTACAATTAATTCAAGCAACAAGTGACTAAGCAGTGCCTCTCAATCTGGAAAACCAAGAAGTTATTTTAAAATTCCACTGAAATACATCTCCTACCCACTCTGGGAGGGTAAAATCAGAAGAAATGAAGCAGCCTTCAAAGATGTGGAAGTTGCTACAACAGCAATGCAGGATGATGGCCTTCTGATGGTTTGGCAACATGGTGGTAGAAAGGATTCAGTACTCATATACCGGTGCTGAGGGTACAGGGCCAGCACCAAACCAAGCACACCAGGTCTGAACATTCAGCAGAACCTTCTCTCCAGGTGCTATGTGGCCTCACAGCAGATGGTCAAGCAAGAGAACAGAGGCCGTGGTGTTCTTCCAAACACTACACACCTGGTGACCTCCGTCCAGGGTACACCTAAAACTATGTATGGTCTGTCACATTCACTGTACTTCTGCTTAATATGCCAAAAAGAGCAAATCAAGAGAAATGGTACCCTGCTACACTGAACAGAACTGCATTTCTGCAAGGGCCTTACTAAATCCAAGTACAAGCCATGCAGCATAAGAAAACCCAGAGGAAATGCACCATAAATTCTGAAAAAGGAGTAGCATCATTTAAAATCTATTATTGTCTCTCCCTGAAATAAAAACAATATCATCCCTTACTTTGTTTACCACAGTTACTGTTTATACTAAGCACTCACAAAAGCTGTAGATTTATTCTGTCATGGATCCGAAATCAGGATTATGCATTTGCTTATACAATAGGAGCTGATCCTGTTAAATGCTTTAGACACAAACACGCATCATCCGTGGAATTTTCAGTTTCACTCCTCAGGACATCCCTGGGTAAGTAGGGCACGGGATAACACCAGGAAACAGAGAAGGAAAGGCCCTCAAAGTGAAGCTTAAACCATAACCAAGCATTCTGCACCAGCTCCGAATGCCTTCAGTCTCATTCACTGTACCACGCTGCCTCCCCAAGGTGAATTTAACCTGTACACTTGGCAAGTTCGACCTAGCTACTGGAGGGAGGCATCATGAAAATAATGAATTTGCCTAATCTTGCCCAACTATGAGAGGGAGAGAGAAGGGGGATGGGATGAATCCTAGTAACAATTCCACCCTTCTTGAACCCACAGACACATAGCCATGACTGGCTTTCAGTGACTACTAGCCATGGTAAAGGCTGTCCCTCACAGGAAGGATGATTTTGCTGTAGACCCCATCTAAACCCCAAACTCCAGGCTCAAAGCACCCCAAACTCTTATAGGTCACTAAGTAACGGTGAAAAGAGAGTAAGAAAGTATCACATAATTGAATAGCCAAAGCCCATTGTGGCCACAAAAAAAAAAAAAATTTACAGGATCTTTATGGCAGATTTGGAAAAAAAAATTAGGCCTGTTAATCCAAACTTCTAGAAACTTGCCTTATCCGACAAAGTCAATCGGAAAACGCACCCAGAAGGCGGTCCACACGTGAACGTTCACTTCAACTTTATTTCTTTTAGGCACACGGTTCCAACCCATCCATTTGGTATATGGAAGAAGGATGAGAGATGCCAGCAGGGATGGCTAAAGCTTGGGCATCCAAACCACAACACAGCCTGCAAAGTGACAGAACCACGAAGTGCCACCCGCAGTGTGTGTGCGGCCAAGAAGGAAGAAAGCATGCTGAAATTTAATTATAAGTTTGGCAACTTTCTAAGACAAGAACCTGAGCTTCAGGAATCGCTCCCATCACCAAGCAAACCATCCTCCGAAGTAGTGGCGGAGCCAGGGGCAAAGAGCGGGACAGTCGCTGCAGGCAGAAGCCGGTCTCCACCGCGCGGACCGGCCCGCCCGCGGCTAAACGTGCAGCTGTTGATCTCGGGGCCATGTTTTTTTTAAAAGCCCGGGCTGACGGCGGGGCGGAGGGTGCGCGGAGCTGAACCCCGGAAGGAGCGGGGAGGAGGCGAGAGCGTCCCGGGAAAAGTCGGAGAGGGCTGCTACCTGGCTCACCTAGCAGCAGCGTGCTCCAGGTCCGGCCGCGCCCGCGCCAAAGGCCCAGCGCCCAGCGCAGCCAGCCCGGCAGGCGGCCCGCGAGGCCGTCCGGGGCGGGTGCGACGGTCTCCACGCGGGGCCCCTTCCTGCCAGCCGCGCCCCTGGGCCCCGGCAACGGCGGCGCGCGCTCCGGCCCCTGCTCCCCGGCGCCCACCCCGGACGCCCCACTCAGTCGCGGCGGCGACGCACGGGGCGGCCGGGGCGGCCTGGGAGCCGGGTCCCGGTGCTTGTTCCGCGCCTGCAGGACCATCTTGGCATAGTCGCTCCCGCTAGCTGCGCGCGCCCGGACAGCGGCCCGGGATCCGCGGACGGGCGGGCGGTCGCTCACTCCGGCCGGGGAGGGCGGGCCGGGAGGCGGGGACAGCGCGGGCCGGGCGGCCACTGCCTACTGCGGGGCGGCCGGGAGGCGGCGTCGGACTCGCGCGCCTCCGTCCTTGCCGCTCTCGGGGTTGCCACGGCGACGACGGAACGCCGCGGGGAGGAGGCGGGGACCACAAGCGAGCGGCCCGGCACGGCCCCGCCTCTCCGGGGCGCGCGCCGAGGCGCGCTCCAGCCGGCAAGCGCGCACGCGCGAGCCTGCCAGCGGGGCGGGGCCGCCGGCCCCGGGAGCGGCGTAGGCGGCCTCCCGGAAGCGGCCGTGCGCCCTCAGGAGCTGGCTTTCGCGCTCCGGGGTGGCGTGGCGCGGAATCGCGTGGGATTGGAGCCGCGTGGCCCCTGAAGGGTTCAGTGCGTGGGGCTCCGGAGCTCTGTGCGTTAGGCTCGTGCGTGAAACTAACGGGGTGAAGTGTGGCCTCGCCATTCAAAGCAGACAGCTCTCTGGTTCACCGATGAGCCTTACCGAGCTTTCAAGTAGAGTGTCCCGTGGGTTTGGAGCGGGAGGGTCGAATAGATCCCAAACTTAAGTCATAAATGAAAAGGGCCTGTCAGCAAAGGTTATCAACATGTTACTTTTACCTGCTATATCCTGTCTTCCTTACTGGAAAGTGTGGAAACAAAGATGCTGCGAGACTTGACTGAAAACGAATTTTCTCATGGCAGGATAGAGGGAAAATGGAAAAAAAAAATATATATATATATATATATATATTAACCTTCCTTGCCTCCACCCCAGCGCTGTTTGCACAAATCCATAGAGAACTGCAGCAGAGAAACTTATTTCTTATTACTTGGCTCCTGTCCCATTGAGCCTGTTCCAGGAAGTCTGGATTTCGAAAATCAAGGCACATCGTTCCGCTTTTCTCCACTGTAATTACAGAGGTTTCAGAAGGCTGTAACTTCTCTTCCTCACGACTTCATTAATATGAACATTCATTGACTCAGGCGAAAAGAATAGATTTTGTGAAAGGACTTACCGTCATATTACACTTTGTAAGTTTCCTGAGTTTGAATATTGTTAAGTATTGAAAAGAAATAACTGTTTAAGACACATCTGGAAAAAAAAGACAGTGTCATACAGAAGCTTGTATTGTGATACAAGGTATTAGGTCGATCTAGCGTTATTTCTGGGGTTGATACTGAATTTATCATCCACAAGATTAAAAGAAACTTAACTCAATGTCTGCCAAAGACAATAACAATTTTATCACTAGCTTATTAATTAAAAGATGTGTGGACCTACAGAATTGTATTGCTTGTCTCTCAGATGTGGAGGATCCAGGACTGCTTGCCAATCAGTTTTTACAGTGGAGTGTCACTGGGTCTGTCAGCCACACTCCAAGGCAGGCTTCATGCCCACAAGTAGTTGGCCAACACAAAACAAACTCTATGGTTATGTTTTTGTGGAATTTTTGTTTTATATTGTTTTGACTGTTTTGTAGTACTGATCTTTTGCTTGTTCTGTTTTTTTTTTTTTTAGGGGGGTTATAAAGTAGAGTGGATAGGGAGGTTCTGGGAGAAATTAGGGACAGAAAAAAACATAGTCAAATATATGAAAAAAATAAAGAGTATACAAAAAGAAAAAAGTTTCCTTGTCCTTCTAGAATATACTGGGCTCAGTGAGGGAACTTGGGGGCTTCCCTTTACTTGGTACCATTCTATCAGATGATTTTCTTGTTGAATAAATGAATGAGTATAAGGAATAGCATAATCAAACAATTATTCATAATATGCCACCCGTAGCTCTTGCACTTTCTCCACATGGTTTAAGTTTCTGGAAGAAACCAAATCTCTATTGTACTTATGTTCAACTGCAACTTGTACCCAAGCTCAGAACATGGCTAACATTGTGCTCAACTGACTTGAAAGAGGGCCAATTAGGGCTGGGTCAGACCCAGTAGATCTTAATTCCTCTTCTGTGATGAGCAACCCTGTAGAAAAACCTCAAACAAGGGAAGTGTGAACTGTTGAATGTTTTGCTTGGCTTTGTGTTTTTGATTTTGTTTGGTTTTGACAGACATTGTGGTACATATCTGGCAATCCTAATATGTTGGGGTAACAGTGACAGGAAGCATAAGGATCTCTGTGTTTGAGGACAGCCTGTGCTACATAGCAATACCCTGTCCAAAAAAATAAATAAACAAATAAAAAGCAATAAGTGATCCTTCTGGAACTAGCTTGAACTTCCTGCTCTGATGTGTGACATGACCCTCCTTCATTTTTTGACTCTCTGTTTTCCCATCCCTGGGATCAGGAGAATAAAAATATTAGCTTGCAGGTTTGCAAAACTTAAAAAACAAAATAGCAGAATGTGTAACAATCATATCTCCTGAGACTGCTAGTCTATGAAAGTTCAAAGGGACTTGGGAAAAGTAATTACTCTAAGTGTTGAGAGCCCTGGGTAATAGCAAGGAAGAGGTGGGTTTGTTGTCCTCACAGAGACTTGGGCTCACATTCCAAGATTCTCTGAGCCAAAAGATGACACAGAAAATCAAGGGCCACCCTAGAGTTTAGTGGTCCTCGATTCCTTGTGTGTCAGGCTTCTCAGATCTGAGCTGAATCCCCCACTCAACAAACAGTTCCTCACTTTCCACATGTGTTTCAATATCCACTTCATGAATATTAAGCCTAAACAAAATAGCAGGCCACTCCTGGTGCCCTGTTCCCAAAAGGAGGCTATTTCATCCTGATAAGGTGGTAGAGAAGAACTTGGTCTTTAGATGATATGCCAGACTTTATCTAATCTTTATAAAATCCAGAAGAGCCAGAATACAGTTTACTAATCTCTGTATCCTTATACCAGTACCTGCCACATTGTGGTAGATAGTTTAATGCTGCCCCAAAAAACCTGACAAAAAGCTATATTTTATTAATAAAAATATATTCATGATCATGTGTACCAATATGAGATTATAATAAATTTAAATTAAGTATTAATATTGTGGTCCTTTACTATGTTTTCTTTCTATGCTCTAATGGTACACCAGAAAGATAATTCTTACTTTGATGTTATAGAAATACTAGTCTGAGACAAACAGAGTTCGAGGCCAGGAACCAGAAAGAACTACTACTCAAGAAAGGATTCAACTCTGATCCCTGAGCAAAAATCCAATCCCTTTCTCACTATAAAACTACTTTGCCCATTGAAATAAAAGCTTTGTGTTGAAAACACTGTAACTTTAGGGATAGTGGTAGAGGATATTAAGACAAAGTAAACATAGACTGAAGATTAAAAGTATAAAATCCTAAAGCATGACAAGTAATGCAAAAAGGTAAAGCAGAAATATTTAAGTATAGGTATCAGGGAAACATCGAATGGGTAATGAAGGAAGTAAGCGGGATCAAGGGAAGGCTGGGCTGGGAGCTTGCCTTCTCTGTTTTATCACTGAAGGCTCTATTTGGATCTTCCAAATGCCTTTGTCTCTGCCTTGTTTTCCTACTCATAGGTAACAGAAAAATGTTGAATCTCTGGTGTTTATTTTTATTCTCTTGAGATAGATCATTTGCTCTCTATTTTAAAGAAGTGGCCTAAAGTTAGTTTCAGATTCTAGTTTCCTGGCTCAACAGTTGCTTCTACCAAGACAGGAACCAGAATAATCCTGTCACTAAACTGAAATTAGAACAAAAGGTCTATCTGTGGAGCATCTGGCTTCCAGCCATGCCCCATCATTAACTGGTCCTTGTATTTGTTTCCATGTATTCTCTAAAGTGGGGAGAAAATATATAAATTGCTACTTTATTTCTTTTTATATTTCTTATGTTGTGTCATTCTTTTATCTGACCTTGTGATTTAAACTATTCATGCTGTCATGAGTGTTCCCCAGAGAGTTCATTATTAGGCTTCGTTATAGTGTGTAGTCAATCACTCTGTTGTAGAGGGGCATGTCTGTTAAGCTAAAGTACAATTCCAATTATTGAGGGCTTACTAGGTCCCAAGTGCCTTAGCATATATTAGAGACATTAAAAATTCATATGTCAAATCTCTATTCTGGAAGTGCCTAAGATTTAATTGGTGAGACAAAACAAACTATGCTCACATAATACAGTGTATTATTTAGAATATAGGACTAGATTGAGAAGATGTGATGGCTGGTATGATGGGGAGTTTTTAGAGGGAAGTAAAATTTAGCCTAGGCATAGATTTTGTGTAGATAGAAAGGAATGTGGAAGAATAAAAATATGCAGAGATAAGCGTATTTCTGAAGTCCTTGGTCTGTATTTGGCAGGCATCATGTTTTAATATGACCATCTGAAATCCTGTTTGGAATGAACGAAGGGACTGAATATGAATTACCTTATGAATGGGCTATGAAATGTTCAGGATGCCCAGCCCATGGTGTGGCTTTCAGTGGATCAGACTGCACCCAGAGTGCTTGAGACCCATCCATGCTGATGGTTGTCTTGGGACTAATGGAAGACAAGATTCCACCTGTAGCCTCTTTGGACCAGAACTTTCTAGCATCTTCCATGTCTCTGTTGACTCCTTCCAAGTATCCCAAGCCTTCTTATCACTGTCCTCCACAAATAGAGGACTGTTAGGTTAGGACTAAATCTCTTAAAATATATGGTGAGTCTCCTATCACCAGACGATAGGTTGTATCCTTGTCTCTCCAAAGGTCACAGGTTAAAGGCTTGATTTCTCTCAGCTCGTGGTTCTATTGCAAGTACGGGTTGTAAAGAATTGTATTGGTATTTTGATAGGAATTGCATTAAATCTGTATATTGCTTTAGGTAGGATGGACATTTTTATTATGTTGATCCTACCTATCCATGAACATGGGAGATGTTTCCATCTTCTGGTATCTTCTTCAATTTCTTTCTTCAGGGGCTTGAAGTTCTTGTCATACAGGGTTTTCACTTACTTGGTTAGAGTTACCCCAATTATATTATTTGTGGCTATTTGTGAAGGGTGTTGTTTTCTTTATTTCTTTCGCAGCTCATTTATCTTTTGTGTAAAGAATGGCTACTTATTTTTTAGAATTAATTTTGTGTACAGCCACATTGCTGAAGGTATTTATCAACTGTAGGAGTTCCCTCATGGAATTTTTGGGGTCACTTATGTATATTATCATATCATCTGGGATGGTATTTACTCGCTTGTAATTGGATATTAACTATATAGCACAACCCACAAACCCAAACAGACAGGAACTATCCTACAAAAAACTCCACCCAGCAGCGAGTCATGGATCCTATTGCCTGTTAGTGGGACACATTACCCTAGATGAGTTCCCATATCAAGTCCCAGTACAGGAGGAAGCTCTTAGCCCTCGTGTGACTGATGAATTGAGGGTGTATGATATGTGGGGGCCCCCTCCTCCAAGGAGAAGGGGAGGATGGAAATGGGAAAGAGGGAGGGAAGGTGGGATCTGGAGGGAAAGAGGGAGGGGACTTTGATCAAGATGTAACTTGAAAAAATGAATCAATAGAAAGAAAGGAAGGAAGGAAGGAAGGAAGGAAGGAAGGAAGGAAGGAAGGAAGGAAGGAAGGAAGCAGGGGCATGACTGAGGGAGATATTGGGAAGCATATCCTGCCACCTGTGCTTCCTGGCTTTCATGAGGTAACTTTCTTTGCTCCATCATGTGCTCTCTGATGTTAATCCTTGATTGCATCAGCCCCATAACAGTCCAACCAGATGATCGTATACTGATACCTCTGAAAATGTGAACAAATGAAACCCTCTTTCTTTGTTTATCTCAGGTAGTTATCTAACAACAGAAAACTGGCCAACACTAACAAGGGAAGTCCAGAAATGGGGCGCTGATATGGCCTGAGTTGAGCACAAAGTTAATAATTCTTTGAAACAGGTTTGTGAAAGGAACTTGGAAAAAGTTGGAAAAGTAGGCTAGAACAAGCCTGAAAACCTGTAACTAGAGATAAATACATGATTCTGGTGAGAGCTCAGAAGACCAAAACCCCAATAAAGACATAGACAAGGAAAGATGATGAGATGATCAGGCTTTAGAGGAAGAGCGAGTTGAGAATAGAACTAATGGTCAAGTTTGAGGTGCTCTCAATGACCTTACACCGTTCTGCCTCTGCTCTGAGACTTTGTAAATGTTTAGTTTAAAGGCAATGAAGTAGTTTACATAGTGGAGGAAATTTTAAAGCACCACACTGTAGGCACTGGCATGGATATTGCTGGCTACATCTAGCCAGATTTACATTAAAAATCATGAGCAAAACATGTTTGAAAAGCTCAATTCTGAAATTTAAAAAAAAAGAGTCCTTGGTAAGTTGTGGTTACTGAAAATATTAGCACTATTAGAGAAGTTAAGCCAAATACTCTCCACAAGATGGAAAATATGTCATGAAGGCATCTCATGAATCAGCAAGTTCCACCTTCCCAGGCTTATCTTAAACATTTATAAACTTTGCTTTGAGACGGATACTGGTTCTCAATCATTTGTTTCTGTACATTCAACTGTCTGGGCACATAGAAGCTGTGAACCAAATAGACAGTTTCGCTTGTCTTACAAGCATATTGAAGGTGAGTGAGAGCCATGGAGGCTTTGATACAGATTTCTCACAACTAGGGAAGCCTGGAAGTATGTGGCAGAGTTGGGGTTCCTGCAAGCAGGCTGGAGGAAGGTAATCCATGAAACTGAACGAAGGAAGACACAGCTGCAACAGAGAATCAAGGGTAACAGAAGTGTCAGAAATACGGGCCATGACACTGAGACGGCTCAGTGTGTAATGCGCTTGCTGCACAAGTGTAGGAAACCTAAGTTTGGATTCCCAGAGCTCATGTGTAAATACTAAATATAGTCATTAACATTTATAACACACGTGTTGAGGGATGGAAACAGGAGGAATTACTAGAGCTTGTTGACCATAAGCATAACCCCCCCCCCCAAATAAACTTAACATTGAATGAGAGACCCTGACTCAAGTTAATATAGGAGAAACTGAGAATAATACATTAATGTCATTAAGGATCTACTAAATTTACTTAGGAAACCAAGTTACACAAAGTAGAATTTAGCTACAGAAGCACTTCCCTGTACTCTTCTCAGGAAGAGCATAATTGTGTCAGGCACACAGAACAACCTGGTTAACAGCTGCCTGTTAATAGCAGCCCTGGTCTGTCTGGAGATGACTATGACAAGATTTTACATTGTAAATCTCCCCCATTAGTCCAAATAGCAAAGCCTTGGAATCTGTCTCTTTGAAACAAGTTGAATTACTCAAAATGTAACTTGGGGGTGTTAAGCTGATGAGGATGTACGGTCTGCTGGTTCCCTTTTGTGCATTAGCCAGAACCAGTTCCAAAGGGAACAAAGGGAAGGTGCATAAAAGAGAGCACTTGCTATCTTCCTCTGGGCTCTTCATATACATGAGCACACCCCAACACATGCACAGGCACAGACAGACACACAGACATACACACACACACACACACACACACACACACACAGAGAGAGAGAGAGAGAGAGAGAGAGAGAGAGAGAGAGAGAGAGAGAGAGAATGGACTATCTGCTAAGGAAGCTGCAAGCAACTATCAGAGTCAGCCTAAGATGGAAGTCATGGGATGCAGTTAATAAGGTGGTGAGTTACTCAGTCTCTTTGGTCTGGATGATGCTAGATATGGAACTACAGAATTTAATGTTTTCCAACTGAGGTTTGGTCCTATGTTATGAGTTTTCTTTCCCTCCTTTTTGTAATAGGAATGTCTACCCAGTCCCATAAATTGTTGGAAGTATGTAACTTTTTTTTTTGAATGTACACTTGTTCACAGCTAAGAGTTTGCCTTAGATCTCAAAGGAGACTTTGGATTGGATTTCAAGAGATATTGGAAACTTTGAAACTTTGGTCACTCTTGGAGAAGGACTGAATGCATTTTGTAGTGTGAAATGGACATAAAGCTTGCAAGACCAGGTATGTAATAATTTAAATTGGATTTTAAATGCCTCGGTAAAGCTCATGTGTTAAAGGTATAATCCCTGTTAGTGACACTATTGGGAGGAGGTAAACTTTAGGAGGTGGTGGCTGGTTACAGTAATTAAGTAATTGGGAACAAAATAGGTCAAAAACTATCTCCAAATAACCTTTGAGGGAAACAGTGGGGCCCCTACCTCTTCCTCTGTTTCCTGACACCCACAGGTGGTCTGGTTCCTTTCCCCGCGTGCTTCTACCAGGATGCTCTGCTTCACCTCACCTTTAAGCAACTGAGCCCAATGCTCAAGGCTGAAATGATGAGCTAAAATAAAATTCTTTTCTTTTAGGTAACCACGTCTGTTTTTGTCACACCAGAAGTACCTGAAGGCTTCACGCAGGTGTCCCTGTGTTTCCTTTACTCAGCCTCCTCGCATCAGTCTCCCCAAGATCTCTAGTTTTTCCTCAAACACTCAACCCTCATCCATGACCTCCACTTGTACTCTTCTGCGGCAGGCTCACACATCCCACCCCTGTACTTTCCCAGAACTCCTTTCTGCCTCCTGCAAAGCCCCTCTGAACCCCTTATCTGCAGTGCCTGTCCCTTCAGGATGGTCCTTCTGTTGTTGTAGCAAAGCCCACCCCGGTCCTCAGAGTTCTTGGAAAACAGGCTTCTCAGTTCCTTCCCTTTGCCTCTCCAGGGGCCGGCATCCCTAATCTGTCTCATTCACCCAGTTTTACACTCTTATCATTCACCTTCTCACCACCCCAGCCTGCCTTTGCCTCTGTGTTCTTCTCTGATCCACTGCTTTGCATAACCTCTTACTCTGAGTCAATGGCGGCAGGCCCCACCACTGCAACTCTGGCAGAATCTTACCTCTCTTCCCCGCCTGGTTCCATCTCACCCGTGGCAGAATTTCACTGTCCAGCCCTGAGATCTGCACTCATGCTGCTAGGGAATGCTAGAGAAATGCCACAACTTAGATGGTAGAACCCCTGTAGATTCTTAGTTCTATCACCACGAGACCTAGCAACTATCTTTTACATTCTGATCGTATTCTCCATTGAAGGCAGAGAAAACATCCACTAATGTCTTATACCTGTGCATGTCACCAACCCTCTCATTCTCAGAAGATGATCTCTCCTTCTACCCCATGGAGCCACTGGACACTTCTAGAAGGAACTGTATCTTTCCACGGAGTCACCGTTGGTTTCCTTCCCTTTGGCAAAAGAGAGGAAGGCTCTTCTATATATCCAACCTCTCTTCTCGTTGATGAGCCACAACATCCTACTCTCCTGGTGTCTCACTCTATCAATTAGATGCTTGGTTCACTTTTGATTCTTCTCAGTGATTTCAACTGTCGCAAGCATGGACAAATGTCTCCTATCTTAAGTAGCACCTCCCTTTACGCCAGTGTCTCAAGACTACCATCCTCTTCTTCCTTCATCCATAGATCCTCTCAGCGGAGTCCCCTGAGCTCACAGAATCCTGCCATTTGCATTTAATGCTCGACAATCCTTCTCCTCCCAAGGCCATAATAAACTCCACATTATCAGCCTTACAGGAACATAAGCCTCCATCTGCCCTGGAATCTGATCACTCACTTCCCATAACCCTCTTCTCCATGACATATGAGCACTCACTTCCCATGATCCTCTCCTCCATGACATCTGATCACTCACTTCCCATGATCCTCTCCTCCATGATACCTGAACACTCACTTCCTGTGGTCCCTCTGAACCACCCTCTTAGTTTTTGTGATCTCTTTATCTTTTTGTCTTTTTTTTCTTTTTCTGTTCTCCTTTGAAAACACCTCGTTTTTACAAATACTAATAGTCCCCAGAATTTGAGAGCTGAATCTTCTCTTTTTATTTCCCCTAGGCAACGTTCTGACTTTGTATTAGATAGATATACTAGAGTGAAGTGCACTGCAGATGACGGCTGTTTGTATCATGGCAGCCTGGTCATGGGAGAAAGAAGAGCCACTTGGGCACCCAGTCCATGGGATCATGCTAACACACACTCTGGATATGTGTTTCTCCCTCAAATTATCTTTTTGTAAACACCCTCGTGATACACTCAGAGGTGTACCTCAGTCTCCTAGGGGATTCTAAATTTATTGAAGTTAACAATTAAGATGAGCCATCACATTCTTTGCTACACAAATCTGAACCTGTGTCCCCAATTCCCCTCCCTGATACTCAGACTCATATATATTATATGAGTAATATACTATGTGCCCATGTAATACTTCTGCTAGAATTTCCCCTGGCACCTCGAATGCCCAACTCTTACCCTGTGTTGGCTCTAGTGTCCTTATCTCAGCAAATAAGCATTCCCGAAATCCAGGAAGCCACTCTTCCTTCTTGTAATCCCTCAAACTTGATCAATATATAATCCCGTGCATTGGGATCATCGGCATCTGTCGTTTCTCTCTCGATAATCCATCAAACCCTTCAAATGCACGCAGATTGGTCCCTGCCCATCATCCAACAAGAAAGTTACTTCCTGGGCCTGAAGTGCAGTTTTTTTTTTCTAGCATGTCTTTCCACTGAAGTGTATTCCCGAACCACAGGCCGATAGCAACACAGGTAGCCAATCCTGAATTGCAACCTCTCAAACCATAAGCCAAAATGAACCTTTTCTCTTGATAAGTTGATTATCTCAGGCATTTGTTGTAATAAAAAGCTTTTCAGTAATGCAAAGTACCTACTTGATGTGTAAGCAAGTCAGGTCTTGTGTAGCAGAATTCTGATAAATAGGCCACAGACTGATGAAAGTCCACCTTCCCAAAGCATTTACTATTCATTTCAAAATAGTCGTTATTTTTACATAATCTTATGGACATATTTTAAAACTAAGGTATTTAGATATTTACTAAACTGAAGAACACTTACTAAATGCATGTTCAGTTCTCCTAAGCTTGTGCAGGGAATCTTGTTTTTCTGTCAGTGAACTAAACCTGAAAGGGCAGCAGGAGATGGTTCACGTCCATGTCCAGATGACCCAATGTACACACTGCTCAGGTGAGGGAACACTTTGCTTTGCCTGCCAAGAAGCTCAGTGTTGCCACTGTCTAGGTTTTGTAGCACATGGCAGGTAAGAGAAAAGTAATGGGGAAAAGAACTAGTCTTTTCAGAAGAGAACTCACTGGCATTCACTCTACCCACTGAATTTTGCCCCTGGCCTGTGGCCCTTGTGCATTGAGGAATCAATACTACTTCAGAAGAACCAAAGTGCAAATTACAGTGGAATCATGGGCTACTGGCCTTGACCTTGCTTTTGGAGTAGTGAAAACCATAGTAGTCTTGGGAGGGATATCTTGTGTGAGTTCTGGGAAGTCTTGAGAGGAATGAAGAGCCCTTTTTCACTGTTGTGAGTTAAAATGACCATTTGGACACAGGGATGCACTTTGTTCTTACAGTACAGTCAACGAAAGAAGCAGTTTCCACTAAGCATATGGCCCAAGATTCTCTCCTTGGTCCTATAACCGCACATGCTATATATAGGCATGCACTCGGGCTTGAGGGCTGCACGGGGTGATGGTGGGATGGCGGTGGATGAACACAGTAACTTAGTGGTACCTACAGGCCAGTGCTCTTCCTGACTCTGAACTTCCCTCAATTCTCACTTGCTTGAAGTGTGAGAGTCAGAGAAACTCAAGTTGAGCCTCTGGGTTCCCTCGATCAGATGGCACAGTGATCCTCCCTGAGGAGGAGCCAGTATTGTATCTTGCTTGGTGCAACAGTTTACTCACAGCTGCATCTGAAACAGTTTTGTGGGCAAGCTGACACACAAGCTGGTCTGTAACTTTGGCAGCTTGTCGTAGCCCCGAAACTCACACAGACATAAGTTTGCTCTCCGTTCCTCTCTCCCAAGATGAAACAAACACACCTAGGGCTCTAAGAAGTCACCTACAGGGCACACATATTCCTTTCCGCATTAGCTTCAAAGTTTAATCTGCAGCATTATTTTCTCCATGTCCGTCAGGGGTGCATGGAGAGACCTACTCAGGTGTCTAATATAAAATGAGACCATCCCTAGAGAGCAGCTCAGACAGCCAGTGCAGAGCCATGCACTTCTGTGAAGGGCACTCCAGCTGCAGGGGATAGGCAGGGAGGTGACGATAGCAGCACACTAAACTGTTCCATGAGTGAGAGGCAAAGGCTGAAAGTCAGTTTGCCTCACTGAGTGCCATAGGTATCTGACCGTAATTGTTTCACAGACTATGTTTGCCACCTGTGGGTGTTCTCAAAGTCCCCGACTATATAGGATTGTTGAGAGGAAGATCACAGTGAGAAAGGCAAGGAGGATAGAGGACTCTGACAAGGACAGCACAGGCAGAGGTGACAAGCTGGCTGGAGAGGAGGAAGGGAACAAATTATCAGAGGAGAAGTTCACTGGAAACTGGAGCAGAGGTGACATTGCCACTTGGAGTCTCTCCCACAGCTGGTGTAGTGCCTCACAGAAACCTCTCTGGAGCCCTATGACAAACCGCCTGCTGAGCCCAGGATCCTGCCTCACCAACTTCCTCTAACTGCAGAAGATCTGCCTTCACTTAGTTTGGATAGTGGTCTTCCAAATTACAGTTTCATGCTAAAGACCATACATCTGCTATAAAGCAATAATAATAACAACAACAATAATAACTATGATAATAATAATATCATAGTTATTTATATTCACAGTAGTATGAATTATTAATATCATCATTAGTGACATCAAGATGGGAGCTGAGACAATCTTCAGGAGTTTTGGATAAAAGATCCTTTCATCAAGCCCCATTTTTCCCAGAATCAGGATCACAGAACATTTCAGTAGGCAGCCAATGAAGAGATTGGAGGAACTTCCGGTATCACAGAAGCAAAAGTACCTCAGGCTTTGGCAGCCCACCTGTTCATGCGCAGCCAGACTCAACACAACGAAGGTGCATTTGTTCTTGACACCCAAAGACAGATAGACTGATCACCCAAAGATAGATACACTGATCAGACTGCAGGGCAAATGGAAGGGGAAAGTCTCACTGCTCCAAACGGTAACTCTCAAAGTCAGCCTTTCCCAGGTCCAGACACTGTTCTAGTCCTTCACAAACATGACATTTGTAATCCTCACAGTGTTCTATGAGGTGCATGCTGTTATTCCCAGTTTATAGAGAAGGAACACAGAGATGCTGAGTGACTCATTAGAAATCATCCAGATGGTCAAGAGCAGACTCAAACAGGTCTCTGTATCTATGTCCTTGTACTACCACACTTAGTGTTGAGCTGTAGTATTCGTAAAAGGCAGGCACTGTGTTTTCTGGTTTCTCTTAAAATCTCAAAACTGCTTCTTTGAAAATGTGGTCATCATTACACAAGTATGTTCAGAGCAAGAGTGTTACATTTTACGGGGATTAACTTGACTCCCCTTTAATTTATATATTTATAAATAAGCCCCTGGCAGACTGACGTTCTATTGTTAGTAACAAATGACTTTTTCTACTGCTGACAGCCTATTGCAACACCCCAGTGTGTTGTGACACCACCACTGGCTTGGAAAATAAACCTGAACAGGGAGATATTTATATAACGAAGTTGGAAAGGTAGTTGGAAGGCTCACAGAACAAGATATCAGCAGTGCATGTCACTCTCCTGGCTTAGAGTCTTTTTGGAAATAGACAAAAAAACAAAACAAAACAAAATAAAAAAAAAAAACAGTTTTGCTGATAAAGCCAAGGCTTGTGGTAGGTTGGGGACTGGGGATGGGGGTTGCTGGGATGCCTGTAGAGAAAAACTTTGGGTATATATCTGTAGGGGGCTGAGGCTTCAGGATAAGGCCCAGATTTACCGCTAACGATTTCAATTCTCCTTGGGTGAGAATGTCCTCTGAAGGCTCACATGGCCCTCCATGAGGGAAGAAGTCAGGGCTTCTCCAAGGATATATGCAGGTGCTTCCTGGGGCATTTGGTCCTCTGATGTCCCAGATGTGACTTCAGTGTAGTTATCTAGTGGTACTCTGAGGGGAGGAAGCACACACTTCTTGCATTCCTACCCAGCTCAAAGAATCTGCAAAGCTTTGATAAAAATGAAGCTGAGAAGAATTTCAATCCCCCTTGAAAAAGGTGAACTCTGACTGTTGCATTCTCACTGTTTATTTCTTCTTGCCTTCAATTTTCTTCCAGAAATTCACCTCCAAATTTTATTCTTTTTCATTCCAAATGAACAGCTTAGTGGATCCCGTGTGTGTCTCTGGTCCCCAGATACTAAGTGCTACACTGCTTGTATTCAACCCACATGAGCGTTGTTATCCAGATAGAAACCAATGAATCTATCTACATAACGTCTGTGTGTAAATGCTAAGACTTCAACATTCCCCATATCCCTATGCATTCTCTTTCCCCCAGCCCATTCTTTTATAGAATGCATTTGAGGCTATTTCATTAAAAAGAAGAAATTGTATGGGAGAAGTTTTCTTCAAATATCAGTATGTGTCCTTTGGTTAGATTTCAAAGGATCACAATGGGCTTAAAAGATACAACTCCAACTAGCATTGGATTCTCAAGGCCTTGTTAGTTGGGAAACTCAATGATTAAAAAAAAAAAACATTGCTTTTTAATTTCAGGGCTTATTATGGACTGGGCAGTGGGCTTGATGTTGAGGATAAGTATAAACAAAGCCTGGTCCTGCCCTCAAGTCTCGCACAGCAGCAAATTGTGTAAGACAGCCCCTACCACAAAACCTAAGTCTGTGACTGACAGACAACATTGTTGTACTGGGTGAGCATTTGGTCTGGGCAAGTGTGGAAATCCAAGGCAGAACAGGGAAGTGATGGGGAGGCATGACAACAGAGGAGGGGAATGGAGCACACAGTGAGAAGACTTGGAGGAAGGGAGATGAGGAAGGAAGGAAGGAAGGAAGGAAGGAAGGAAGGAAGGAAGGAAGGAAGGAAGGAAGGAAGAAAGGAAGGAAGGAAGGAAGGAAGGGAGGGAGCAGGAGCTGGATACAGAGTATTTGAATCAGAAAATGCCACTTGCCCTGTCTATTTGGTCCCAGCCCCTTCCCAAAGCTCAGTGGCATCCCACACATTCCAATTCTCAAGCTCCCCATGCTTTTCTGAGTGAGTGGCCTCATACTTTTGTGGTCCCCACGCTTTTCTGAGTAAGTGGGCTCATACTGTTGTGGTCCCCACGCTTTTCTGAGTAAGTGGGCTCATACTGTTGTTGTCTTTTCAATGGCTCTAAACCAAGAGTTAATGAAATTAGTTGTGTGGCAGTTGAAATGAGCATATAATGAAATTTTACCTGTATTATACTAGGCCAGTGGCAACTTACTACCACTCTTACCTGCCTTTGGTCAAAGACTCAACTGAGCAGTGCCTACCAGCCACCAAGATTTGGCAACAGGTCTAAGCACTTTATTTTGATCAAGGCCAAAGTCAGGGAAAAGCAAAACTACTTACTGGCAATGTTTCTGTCTAATTCAAATTACTTTATCATTCCTTTAGAAGGAATGATATATATATATATATATATATATATATTTTAATTTGGGTGGTTATCATTCACTAGTACACTGTGAATGAGAAAGCTGTGACTTCAGGGCTCAAAGCAGTAACTCATAATGCCATCTGCAACTTAGTCTTCTTCAGTCCTCTGTTTGGGCAACATGCCAGTGTTCACCAGGTGAATCCATCGGCCTCAGTCCAGCTATCCACCGCCCCCCTCACCCCAGAACTCTATCACAAGTTATTATTCACATTTAACAGGAGAAACTTAGGCCCATTGATTTTGCAAGCAACCCATATATTCTTTGATTCTGTGGCTTATAGTCCCTCTCCTGGGTCCTAATTAGCACTTCTCCCTGTCCCCAGAAATGCATGCTGGAAGTAACACAGTGACCAGCCTTCTGGTCCAAGGGCAGCTAATCTCAAAAGAAATTGGCGATTCCACCTGAAACAAGCACTTTTGGATCTAGTTGGTCACCGTGCTAGAATGTCCATAAGGAGGGACCCCACTATGTGGTAGGGAGAGACGCTAGAGACCTTCAATGTACCAGCCCCAGATGTGTACTTCTTCCCAGCCCAGGCTCTGGGAGCTACAAATGGAAAGGTTCCCAAGAGAATCCTTGTCCTAGACACTTTCATCAGGAAAGGACCAAACCCTCCTGGCTGAGTGTGGCCAACTCCCAAAGCAGTGTAAGACAATAAAGTCTTGCTTTTTAAACTCAGACTCATTCTCTGTGCTGCAGGGTACAAGAAAGTGACTTCCGGGATCACTCAGGGACTTTTTAGCTGCTGGATTAAAATCAATTCATCTGCTCACTCCGGAATTAACCAGATGACTTCTGACCCTTGGGAAGCAGAGGAAGTGAAGGTATTACACAAGCCTTCTGCCAACCTGGGTCTGTTCCTTACATTGACATCCAGAAGCAGCTCCTTCTCACCAGGATTACTTGCAATGTGGATGCACCCCATGGTTCCTGGTCTCCAGGAACAGGCTCCAAGGCACTCTGGCTTTTCCTGGAATCTTGCTGTGTGCAGGTGGCTCTGGCTTCTTTGAGAAGTGGCACTGAGCCTACCGCCTGCCTTGATTTTCTTGCCAGCTCTTCTCTCATAACTCGATAATCTGTCGGAACTGACCCCAGACAGTACTGCCCAGCTGGACGGGTGTCATCCTACCTGCCTACAGTGTGGCTTGCTTCTGATAAATTACACCCTGCCCCTGGACTCACATTTGACTTCATCTACAGAAAAAAAAAATATGTGTGCTGGGTGCGTGCTGATGATCTGGTGTACCTTCTTTCCTGAGGAAACCATTCCCTGTTAAGATTCTAAATCGTCTTCTGCTTCCTCAGCTTTTTCTACTGCAGTATTCTGAGGCTGTGCTCCCGGGAACAATTACCCCAAATCCCGTTGAATGGCTCCCCCTAGTGTACAGAAATGCAGCAACACCGTGCTCAATGGCCATTAGAAGTTCTTTATTCGGGAGATATACGTAATATATTTTCATTTAGCATCCACATAGCACGAGTTAAGTCAATAAGTATGTGTTATTTAAGTATTTAAAATGTCATATTTTTCACATATTTATCTTCCATGAGCTCTATGACTAGTTAAAAATGATCACTGCCAAGTTTCTATTTGTTTTCTGGGTTTAGTTTAGTCAAGATATGCTTGTATAGTAGAAAAGGAGAAGAGAGAGGGAGAAGATAATGGGGAAGGAGAAGAAGGGAAAGGTGATAGGGAGAGGGAGAGGGGAGGAGAGAAAGAAGAGAAGTTGGAGAAGGAGAAGAGGAAAACAGGAGAAAAGTGTGGGAGTAGGGAAACCTTCCCAGATGGTAGACCTAGGTTATTATTTTGCTTATGGGCTAAAACAAATTCAACTGCAGCTAATTAGGTAGTATACAGTCGTGAAGCTAACACAGATGCGCACTGAGTACATTCAGCTACATCGTGTTTCACAGGATGTCAGTTCAGTAAGTTGTTCACATGCACTTTACAATGGAAGGCTGTCATTTGAGGATGCCTGGGGCTCTGCAAAGTCCTAGGGCAGAAGCAAAATGTTTCAAAAAGCTTGTTTAATTTAGCTTAGCCCCTCTCTCTCCCTGATTTTATTTATATAAGAACGTCTCAGAGCTCCTGGAGTAGTGTGGAGAAATCCTCTGAGGAAGGAAGTGACTAGGTGCAGGGTGGGTCTCCCTGTCTGTCATGTCAGAAGCCCACAGTGAAGTAATAACCTTCTTGCCCAAGTGGAAAGCCATGGTCCTACGGAACACATGGTAAGTAAGTAAATCACCTCACTAACACTCTCCTTAAAGAACCACTACTTCTCTAAGGTGAGGACATGGGCTACCTTGTGACCTGACTGGCCACCCCTGGAGTATTATCCGTGAATGAGCACCAGATCAACCCTTGCTAGCTTATGCTGAATGCCGCCATGATCAAGTGAGGACCCTGCCCTCAGCAGAAGAACTCTTAGTCCCAAGAGCGATATATCATGCTGGTTAGTTTTTGTCAACTTAACAGAAACTAGAAACATCTGGAAAAAGGGAACCTCAATCAAGGAAATACCTCCATCAAATTGGGCATTGGGCTTGTCTGTGGGGACATTTTCTTTATTTAAGACGGATGTGGGAGAGGCAGTCCACCGTGGGCGGTGCCACCCCTGGACAGCTAAAAGAAAGCAAATCGTGGAGAGCAAGTCTATAAGCAGGTTCCTCAGTGATCTCTGCTTCAGTTCCTGCCTCCAAGTTCCTGCCTTGAGCTCCTGCCCTGGGTTCCATAGATGATGGACCTGGAAGTGTAAGTGTTGCTTTTGGTTTTGATGTTTATTGCAATAACAGAAAGCGAACTAGGACAAATGAGAAGTAGTTCTGGGAAATCCTGACTCTCCTACTGTGTATTTATTGATACTGTAGCTTCTTCCTCTAACGTAGTGTGTTGCTCTAACGTCATCACCCACTGTGACTTTATTCTGAATCTGCTCTATACCCAGTGGACTGCCAAGGTCAGACACAGTGAAGACATAGAGGAAGCACGAGGGATGGCCCTATAAAGAATTTGAAGCTACCTAGGGAGATAGGTTTACACAGGAAAATTAGAAACGAGCTGCAAGCACATGCCATCACCACACACCTCCTGCTCTCAGCTGTGCCAGCTCACCCAGCCACACTGCAAACATACTCTGGAAATTGTCCTAGTCATTTTCATAGACTGGAAAACTCTCCCTATACCTTTCCAGTGCTCCCCCAGCCCTGTCTTTGGCTTCGATCAGATCTCTCCATCTAAGACACCACCTCAGAAAGGGGGTCTGTGGCTCAAACAATCCCTTCTCTCAATCTGACTCCTTGCCTCACTTGATTTTGCCTTCATAGACCTTAGGACTGATGGACTTCTCAGCATTTCCTTGTTTATTGTGCGTTAACTGCGCCTGCTGGGCCAGAACCTCTACAGGCGCAAAGACCATGTGCACTTCACTTGCAGTTTGGAATGGCACCCCATGCAGCACAACTACTAGTCCCTGATCAAAGAAATAGGGTCTGCAACTCTTGACACTTTACATATACTAACTTGGAGAACGATTTTTAAAAAGTACAAATTTCCAAAACTAAGAAATGACATACCAGTGGCTGCCTGGACAGTTCCCATTTTCTCTCCATACATTACAGCATCAATCTTCAGCCGTTTGGCCCCATTTCTCTGACAGACATTGATTGTAGAGCAGGAATTATGAAGGACTTGCCTACCCTGTCTTGGCAGAGCTAGGCTGTTGACCTACCTGCTTCCAGGTTTTGTCCTTTTTGGACAGCAGTCTGTCTACAGTTGAAGCAAGGGTTTTTTCTTGCCAAGAGATAGGCTTGTCACTAATTCAATCATCTCCCACTGGAGATTCTTCGATGCTCATCTTCTACTTGGAGTAGAATAGGGGGTGCTGTCAGGAGCTGACATGTCTCGATATAAAAAAATCCTAAGTTAAGAAAAGATCTTCTTAGTTTTGGAAGCTGCGGGCCCTGGACTTCCTATATAATCATATGTATTTATCCCTCTCAGGTCTCTGAGGTGGTTGAAGAATAGATAGCTAGAGTCTCATAGTTAAATTTTGAGTTGTTTAGGAATCAAGAGGGTGTTCTGGATCTAAGAAGATGTTTTTAAAATTGTGAGGCAATTTAGTATGAAAGCTGAGTTAGATATAGAACTTTAAACTCATGGAGATGGTTAGATAGTAGAATGTTAAAGTCAGGTGCCAAATACATATGGACTGGACATTGGGAGTGTATGCTAAGCCATATAACTCTCATAATTGTGGCCTATTTATTTCTGTTGTTTTGTATTGTATTTATTGTTATAAGAGAAAGAACCATTTGTTGGACTGGAAGGGGGAGCTGTTGGGAGGAAAAAGATATACCTTAAACTAAAAAAAAAAAAAGGTAGAGGATGGGGGGTTGAGGGGGAAGAGGGTGGAAGGGTGGGACAGGAGGGGGGAGTAGGGAGGGGATTGTGATTGAGACGTAACTTGAAGAAATAAAAAATAAATTATTTTAAAAAAGGAAAAAATTACAATTTTCTATTTGCACATTTGTATATTGCTGTTAGTTGTAGTCTCACATGTGGATCTGAATTTGCAAGTAACCTTTCAGTGTGTGTTTGTGGGGATGTACATGTGCAGCGTTTGTGTTGCTGTCTATGAATCATCATGGTACAGAGAAATAACTCAGACATTGCAGCCAGAAGACTCTTGATGGTTGGCCACTTGCTAATTATATGCCAGTAAATTTTTCTGTCTTCTCTGTATCTGGGTTTCAGCATTTGTAATTTGGGAATAAATTTACATATTCCATGGATAGTCGGCTTAAAGCCCCTTACTAATGAAAACTATTATGAAGAAAAACTGCTTTAGTATGCATGTCTCCCCTCCCTTCGCCTCTTCTTTTTCATCTTCTTGATAACGGGTCTCACTCTGCAGCCCCACGCTGGCCTGTAACTTACTATGTAGCCCAGGCTGGCCTCAAACTCAAAATCCTCCAGCCTCAGTGTTCTAGCTGTAATTAATTGCAACAATTTATTTAATTTAAAATTTTAAAATTAATTTAACACTAATTTAAAAATTTTAAGTTGATGTGTAATGATCTTCACTCATTTTGAGTACAAACAACTTTTATAAATATACCCCACCATGTAGAGCCCTTTTCAATTGTTCTAATTGCCCTATTTACAGCAATTCTTGCTCTCTGAACTGCTGTCATCCCTTGACCTGATCTTTCTCTCTTTAATTTCACCTTTGCCAAGATTTTTGTGTCTCACTTTTAAAATTCAACATAGTAGGCTTGATGTATGTTGCACATATCAACAATTTGTTTTGTTCTTTGACTGGGTTTCTTATTCATTGTTCATCCACTCACTAAAGTACATCTCTGCTGTTTCCAGCTTGAGTGGGTTACAGATAAGTGGCTGCCTTACATTTGCATAGTGGTTCTGTGTCAATGGAAGTTTTTATATATTTGGGATGAATACCTTAACATGAGATTATTGGGTCATATAGAAGGGCTGTGTTTGGCCGATCTTACAGTATACTGCTGAATATTTTTCCCAAATACCAAGGTGGCTCTGATTTCTAACTTTCATTTTATAGTGTTATATTTTTTATCTACACTTTTGGATTATGAATTAATTAGATTTGATTTGTATTGTCCTAATGACTAATTAGATTAACTGTCTTTTCATGTGCCTGTTTGCTATCTGCATATATATGTACACTCACACACACATATATATATTCATATATGTGGTGGTTGAAGCAGCTGTTTAAATTTATAACATGCTTTAGAATCCTGTTGTTTTCATCTTGTTAGATTATGAATACTTTATTTATTCTGGCTGCAAGTCTTTTGACAGTTGCATATTCTGAAAATGATTTTTATAGTACTCTGGCTTGTCTTTACATTCTTTTGACATTACTTTTGCTGGGAAAAATCTCAGTTTCTGATTAATTCCAATTTGTGAATTTCTCATGTATGCATCAGATTTAGGGGTCACATGTAAGGATCCTTTTAGATGAACATATGGTTCATCTTGACTCAGTTGTTGAAATACTCCTTTCTCCACTAAATTTCATTGACTATATAGATTAGTATAGGGAAAACTAGCATCTTACCACTCTTTTGTGAATATATTTCTTTATTATTATTATTATCATTATTATTATTATCATTATTATTATTACTATTACTATTCAGGGTCTCATAAAGTCCCAGCTTCCCTCAAACTCATGATGTAGTAGAGGATGGCCTCGAACTTCCCTAATCCTCCTGACTCCACCCCATCCCATTCTCCTACCAAGTCCTGGAACTACAAATATGTATTGCTATAGCCCAGCTGAGTCTTTTAACTTCAGGACTTACAATTTTGAGCATCTATATCATATGAGTATATTTATTTGTAATAGGTTATTTGGTGCTACTATTATGACTAGCATACCTGTGAAATTTTAATGTGAAGTTTCTTTTTGATACTATGTGGCAATAAAAGTAATTTTGCTTATTGACATTTCAGTCCATTGTAAATTTTTTAGCACTAGAAACTTTTCTTTAGATTTTGTGGTATCTTCTATGAAATCACGTTGATTGAGGAAACAACTTGAGGGGCTGGCATCATGGCTCAGCTTTCAGAAGCACCTGAGCTTGATGGCCAGCCTTCATCTCGAGTGACTCACAAATGCCTATAACTCCAGTCCTGGAAAATCTGATGTCCTCTTCGGGCCTTGACAGCCATGAGCATATAACACATACAGACACATGGGCATATAGAAATAATGTCTCTTTATAATAGGGTTTGTTTCTTCTCTTCTGATCTGCTTCTCTTTTCTTTTTCTTGCCTTAAGACACTGGCTAGAGCTTTTAGTACAATGTTGTATAAAAATGAGAGGAGTAAATAACCGTGCCATGTTTTGCAATTTTAAAAATAAAGCATTCAGTCTTTTTACATTAAATAAATATCAATTATTAACCACTTCTCTATCAGTTAATAAATTTCTCTCTATTAACAGTTCCCTAAGAACCTTAAAATCATGCATAAATATTAAAGAAATTAAATATTTTATATATATATATATATGTACACACATCATTTTTTCTTCCATGGCCTACTAATATAATGCAGTATATTAACTAATTAATGTTGAATGAGTTCTAAATTCTTCCCTAAAATAAACTATTCATTAATGGTAAATTAGCCTCTTAAATTTTTTGTACCTGTGCTTTTCCTCTATGTTCATGAAAATATTGGCATGAACATTAGTTTGGATTGTGTGTATCCCCCAAATGCCTGTTTTCTTAAAAAATTGGTCCATAGCCTGTGGTCCTATTGGGAGATAGTGGAACTTTTAGGGAGTAGAGCCTCATGAAAAGAAGTTAGTTCACTACAGGTGTGATCGTGTTCTTGAACAGGATTTAGAAATCTGAGTCTCTGACTGTGTCTCTCTCTCCATCTCTGCCTCTCTCTCTCTCTCTCTCTCTCTCTCTCTCTCTCTCTCCCTCTGTCTGTCTCTGTTTCTCTGTTTCTGTATCTCTGTGTCCATGTCTGTCTCTCTCTCTCTCTCTCTGACTCTGTCTGTCTCGGTCTCTCTCTCTCTCTCTTCTGCTGTTCAGCTGCCATGAGGTAAATAGACTTCTTGCATCACGTGCCCTTGCTATAATGTACTGTATATTCTGCCATAGGCCCAAAGCCACAGGGATAAGTGACCATGGACTAAAAACTCTGAAACTAGTAGCCCAAATAAATCTTTCTCCCCTTTACTTTACAAGAACTTCATTATAGTGCAAGGAAGCTAGCAGAGTGTGGTTTAGTACTGGTGTAATTACAGGCTCATAAAATTGGTGAGAAGTATTTTCTAGTTTCTAAGAAAAGTTTGTAGAAGTATTACTGGTAAGAACACCTAAGATAACAGTCAGCTGACATTGAAACCTTCTGCTTACTGAGAATTCCCTTTTGTTTTCTTATTGGTGCCATGAAGTAAACAATTTCCTCTGAAACACGCTGCCATCATACTTGCCTAGATGCCCAAGAAACAATGGAGCTGACAGGCCTGACCCCTCCAAACCAGGAAGGCAAAATAAACCTTTCACCTTGTAAGTTATCGCAAGTACCTTGTTGCTGAACTGATAAACTAATGCAATCTAACAGCGACTCCTCCCTCTTCAAGGCTCTTGAAAACAATCTTCTGGCATAAAGCAGGACAATGATAATGCTTATTTTTTAATGTCTTCCTTGTTTTCAAATTGACCAGCAGATTCCTGGCTCAAGAAACATTTTTCATGTCTTATTAAATATGTTTGATAAAAATCATATTGCTCATCTCCAAAAACCATGCCACGGTCACAGGACTTCCAGAATAAGAGATCTCAAATACCAAGGTGGCGCTGAGTTCTAACTAGCATTTTATAGTTAAGTTTATAGATGAAGTTTAGCATTCAAAATTTGGAATATGAATAAATTAGATTTGATTTGTATTGTCCTAATAACTAGTGAGATTAACTGTCTTTTCATGTGCCTGTTTGGTATCTGCATCTGTGCATACACACACACACACACACACACACACACACACACACACACACACGATGGTTGAAGTAGCTGTTTAAATTGATAACATGCTTTAGAATCCTGTTGTTTTCATCTTGTTAGATTATGAATACTTTATTTATTCTGGCTGCAAGTCTTTTGACAGTTGCATACTCTGAAAATGTTTTTGTAGTAGTCTGGCTTGTCTTTACATTCTTTTGACATTACTTTTGCTGGGAAAAGTCTCAGCTTCTGATTCATTCCAATTTATGAATTTCTCATGTATGCATCAGATTTAGGGGTCACATGTAAGGATCCTTTTAGACAACCATATGATGCGATATTTTCCTCATATGTTTGCTTCTAAAATGTCATAGCTTTAAACTTTAGCCCTATGGTTCATCTTGACTCAGTTGTTGAAATCCTCCTTTCTCCACTAAATTTCAGTAACTAAATAGTTTAGTATAGGGAAAACCGAATCATTTTTTTTTTCTTAACTAAGGAAAACCATACACGGTTCTGAGGAGATAGTTCTATAGTCAGGAGCACTTACTCTTGTAGGAAACCCAGGTTCCATTCCCAGCACTGACATGGGGGTTTGCAATTATCCATAACTCCATTTCCACAGGATCCAATTCCTTCTTCTGACCTCTGCAGGCACCAAGAATACACGTGGTACACAGACACACATGTAGGTAAAACACACATAAAATGAAACTAATAAATTATTTTTTAAATATTTGTTTATTACTTTAGGTTACATCTCCATCACAGTGTCCTCTTTCTCCCCTTCCCAGTCCGGCCCTCCCACCGTCATTTTTTATTAAAAAGTTTTTTTTTAAAGCCATACAAAGTAATGGATTTTATTATGTGTTTTTGTATAGACTGTTCTTATTGATACTTATTCCTCACTATACCGTCCCATCTCCCACTTGCTATCCCTTCCCCATAAATCATCTTC
>CAJQZJ010025295.1:0-11331 GCA_907164525.1 Lophiomys imhausi | reverse complement strand
GTAGTTTAGAGAATATCTGTGATAGACTGTCATAGTAGCTAACAAAGTGACATGTTTGCATGACTAGGAGTTTGTTTTACTTAACTATCCTAGACAGTTTTAGACGGTTGGTATCAAGAGGTCAGAGCTTCACATTTTATTTTTAAGTATCTCTAGGTATGATACCATTAGGAAGTGTTACCTTTAATTTTGTATCAATATACAAAGATCTATTCAATTGTGGTTAAATATACTCTTAATTATGTATCAATATACAAAGATCAATGCCTATGTAGCCCAATACAGTCTTAATATTACGTCCATATACAAGGGTCAATACCATTGTGGCCAACTATAATCTTAATTTTGTATCAATATACAAAGATCAATACCGATGTAATCCAATACAATCTTATTTTTGCACAATAAACAATGGTCAATACCACTTTAGCCAAATATACTACTAATTTTGTATCAATATACAAAGGTATAAGGGCATATTCAATAATCTGCCCCTTCTTCTTGGACCTTCCTGTGCTATGTCTATATCTCATTTTTCTCAAGCCCATGCACTCCTACATAGGAGAGGAAGAAGGATACAGAAAAGGAAAAGTAGGAAGTCCCTGGGGCTATCCTCCAAAACCCATTAAGACAGGACCATTTATCACCTTGTAGTCTCTCCCCCTAAATACCAGAGTTTTCAGTTATCCTTCAAATAACCAAAAAGAAGGGCGGAGAAACACCTTCCCCACCCTCTGGACATGGGACGTCGCTCTCTTAAAGTGACTTCCTGCTGATTTGGGTCGTAGTAGACCTGTTTGGGGCCCGAACCCAAATGGAAAAAATGGTTAAAAATGTTAGTACACTCCTTTAATGTTCAGTCCTTCTGTTCTCAGCTCTTTAGATGACCTAAGGGGTTTGTAGGCAGAAGCTGATCTTGCAGGCTTCACTGAGGTTCCTGCCGGGGGCATTGTGTAGAGCTGAACGGTCCCAGGGACATTGGATTGCTGTGGTGGTTGCAGGCCCCCGATGGAGACAGCTATTGAGGAAGTCTGCCAGGCAGAATCAACTGGGTCACTCATCCTCCTTGGTGCCTGATTCTGCTCTCTGCTGAGGTTTCTGCTGTCCAGCCGTCCCCGGGCTCCCCTAATGGACGCTTCGATTCTCCTGGAAAGATAAGAACAGAGCCCTGCCCCAATCCCAACCCTAGGACAATTGCTCTCTTTTTTTGGGGGGGTGGTGGTGGGGGGGGCTAGGAAGTACTTCTCCTGAAGCAAATTTGGCCTTCTGACAACATACAAAGCGTTATCTTTCAATCCGGGTTAAAGAAGAAATCATTCTGTCACCTTGGAGCTAAACCAGCTCTAGTGTATATATTTTGAGATCCCAAAGGACAATCTGCCTGCATCGAGAAGGCCTTTTGTAAGTAGCCTCCAAACATAGGTCCCTCCAAACCCCATGTGTGTGTGTCTCTGAACTCTAATTATTGGGATCAGGGACCTGTGTTTCCCATCTGAAGGGATCAAAGATGTGTTCCACAACTCCTGGATCGAAGTCTTTCTCTATTTAGAGTTTGCCCTGCATCAGGCTGACCCTGAGATCCGGGATCTGCCCGTTTCTGTCTCCAGTGTGCTGGGAGCTGGGACCAAGGGTGTACTCTTCTTGAATGGTGGGACCAAGAGTATGCACCCTCACCACCCCGCTCCGTATGACTCCAGAATACATAAGACCACCAACTGTACTGCCCCCCCCCCCCCCCCGTCTCCGCTGAAGTCAAAGGCATGGGCCAATACCACAATTCTCTTGTATTTTACCTTAGCTCTGCGTCTTCTCTACACCTGGAGGTCTGCAAAACCAGGCCAAATGGCTGTATCCTCTATTCCATTCACAGTGTTTCAGCCCTGCCCCCTGCCTTTTTTTTTTTTTTTTAGTTAATAAATTTATTTGTTTGTTGCTTCAGGTTACATCCTTATCATATTGTTTCTTTTCCCGCTTCCCAGCCCCACCCTCCCATGCTCTACCCCCTGACCCTTCCGTCTTGTTCCTCTGGGGTGGAGTGTCCCTGCCTAACAGTCTCTCACCACAGATCAGGAGTCATATGAGGGCCAAGAGCCTCTTCATTCACCGGGGGCCTACGAGGCAGTACTACCAGTGAAAGGTGTCTCCTTGCTACTGGGGGAATACTAAAAAAAAAAAAGACCAACAAACACACAAACCCACAAAAACAAAGAATATCAACAAAAAAAAGAGAGGAAAAAGAGAAGGGGAAAGTAAAAAGAAAAAAGAAAAAAAGAAGGAAAAAGAATAGATAAAAAAAAATTATGTCCATGTTCCTTTTGGTGTGTTGGTTGTAGTACAGATATCCTGTATGATATAGTTAAAATCCTACTATAAGTGAATAGATGCCATGTGCATCCTTCTGAGACTGGGTTAGCTCACTCAGGATGAGCTCCTCTAGATCCATCCATTTGGTTGCAAATTGCATGATTTCATTGTTTCTTATAGTTGAGTAATATTCCATTGTATAGATGTACCACAATTTTTTAATCCATTCTTCAGTTGAGGGACATCTGGGTTGTTTCCAATTTCTAGCTATTACAAATAAGGCTGCTATGAACATAGATGAGGAGACTTCCCTATGTCTCCGTGAGAGGTCCTTTGGGTGTATACCCAGAAGTGGTATGGCTGGGTCCTGAGGCAAGGTTATTCCTAGATTTCTAAGATATCGCCAGACAGACCTCCATAGTGGTTGCACAAGCCTGCACTCCCACCAGCAGTGGAGTAGGGTTCCCCTTTCTCCACACCCTTGCCAGCATGAGCTATCATTTGAGCTCTTTATCTTAGCCATTCTAACAGGTGTTAGGTGGAATCTCAGGGTCGTCTTGAGTTGCATTTCTCTGATGATTAAGGATGTTGAACATTTCTTCAGGTGTCTCTCAGCCCTTAGGGATTCCTCCTTTGTGAATTCTCTATTTAGCTCCATCTCCCATTTTTTTGATTGGATTATTTGGTTTCTTGGCATTTAGTTTCTTGAGTTCTTTGTAGATTTTAGATAATAGCCCTCTATCAGAAGTGGGGTTGGTGAAGATTTTCTCCCAGTCTGTTGGTTGCGGTTTTGTTCGAATGATAGTGTCCTTTGCCTTACAGAAGCTTTTCAGTTTCATGAGGTCCCATTTATTGATTGTTGATCTCAGGTCCTGAGCTGTTGGTGTTCTGTTCAGGAAGTTGTCACCTGTGCCAATGAGTTCGAGGGTTTCTCCTACTTTTTCTTCTAGTATCTTTAGTGTGGCCGGCCTTATGTTAAGGTCTTTGATCCACTTGGAATTAAGTTTTGTACAAGGTGATAGGTATGGGTCTAATTTCATTCTTTTGCAAGTGGACATCCAGTTGGACCAGCACCATTTGTTGAAGATGCTGTCCTTCTTCCATTGTGCGTTTTTGGCTTCTTTGTCAAAGATTAGTTGGCCATAGGTGTGTGGATCCATGTTTGGGTCTTCAATTCGATTCCATTGATCCACTGGTCTGTTTCTGTACCAGTACCGTGCTGTTTTTATTACTGTTGCTCTGTAGTACAGCTTGAAATCTGGGATGGTGATACCTCCAGATGTTTTTTCATTGTACAAGATTGATTTAGCTATTCTGGGCTTTTTGTTGTTCCATATTAAGTTGAGAATAGCTTTTTCCAGGTCTACAAAGAATTGTGTGGGTATTTTGATAGGAATTGCATTAAATCTATATATTGCTTTTGGTAGGATAGCCATTTTTATTATGTTGATCTTACTATCCATGAGCATGGGACATCTTTCCATCTTCTAAAGGCCTCTTCCATTTCTTTCTTCAGGGGCTTGAAGTTCTTGTTATATAGGTCCTTTACCTGCTTGGTTAGAGTTGCCCCCAGGTATTTTATGTTGTTTGTGGCTATTGTGAAGGGGGTTGTTTCCCTTATTTCTTTCTCGGTATATTTGTTTGTTTTATAAAGAAGGGCTTCTGGTTTTTTTTGAGTTAATTTTGTATCCAGCCACCTTGCTGAAGTTGTTTATCAGCTGTAAGAGTTCTTTGGTGGAGTTTTTGTGGTCGCTTATGTATACTAACATATCATCTGCGAATAGGGATAATTTAACTTCTTCATTTCCAATTTTTATCCCTTTGATCTCCTTTAGTTGTCTTATTGCTCTAGCAAGGACTTCAAGTACTATATTGAAGAGATATGGTGAAAGTGGACATCCTTGTCTTGTCCCTGAGTTTAGAGGAAATGCTTCAAGCTTCTCTCCATTTAATTTGATGTTGGCTACTGGCTTGCTGTATATTGCCTTTATTATTTCTAGGTATGGTCCTTGTATGCCCGTTCTCTCCAGAACTTTTAGCATGAAGGGGTGTGGATTTTGTCAAATGCTTTTTCTGAATCTAGCGAGATTATCATGTGGTTTTTTCTTTCATCTTGTTTATGTGGTGAATTACATTGATAGACTTTCGTATATTGAACCATCCCTGCATTCCAGGGATGAAGCCTACTTTATCATGGTGTATGATACTTTTGATGTTTCTTGAATTCGGTTTGCTAGTATTTTATTAAGTATTTTTGCATCTATGTTCATGATGGAGATTGGTCTGAAGTTCTCTTTCTTTTTTGGGTGTTTGTGTGGTTTAGGAATCAGAATGACAGTAGCCTCATAGAATGTGTTTGGCAGTGATCTTTCTGTTTCTATGTGGTGGAAGAGTTTGAAAAGTAATGGTGTTAGTTCCTCTTTGAAGGTCCGGTAGAATTCCGTGCTAAAGCCATCTGGTCCTGGGCTTTTTTTGGTTGGGAGATTATTAATGACTGTTTCTATTTCCTTGGGTGTTATTTGGCTGTTTAAGCTGTTAATCTGATTTTGATTTAGTTTTAGTAGGTGGAATTTATCGAGGAAATTGTCCATTTCGCTTAGGTTTTCAAATTTAGTGGAATATAGATTTTTAAAGTAATGCCTGAATATTTTCTGGATCTCCTCAATGTCTGTTGTTATTTCTCCCTTTTCATTTCTGATTTTGTTGATTTGTGTTCTTTCCCTTTGCCTTTTAGTTAATTTGGCTAGGGGTCTGTCTATTTTGTTGATTTTCTCAAAGAACCAACTCTTGGTTTCATTGATTTTTGTATAGTTCTTTTTGATTCTAAGTTGTTGATTTCAGCCCTAAGTTTGATGATTTCCTGCCTTCTGCTCTTCTTGGGAGTGTTTGTTTCTTTTTTTTTTTCCAATTCACCCAGCTTAGCTGTTAGTTCACTAATATGAGCTGTCACAATTTTCTTTTTGAAAGCACTTAGTGCTATGAACTTTCCTCTTAGCACAGCTTTCAATGTATCCCATAGGTTTGGGTATGTTGTGTCTTCATTGTCGTTGGATTTTAAGAAGTCTTTGATTTCCTTCTTTATTTCTTCCCTACCCAGTTGTCATCCAGTAAGGAGCTGTTCAATTTCCATGTGTGTGTGGGCTTTCTGTTGATTGTTTTGCTGTTGCAGACCAGCTTTATTCCGTGGTGGTCTGATAAGATACAAGGTGTTATTTCAATTTTGTTGTATCTATTGAGACTATCTTTGTGTCCAACTATGTGGTCAATTTTGGAGAAGGTTCCGTGGGGTGCTGAGAAAAAGGTGTATCCCTTTGTGTTTGGGTGAAACGTTCTGTAGATATCTGTTAGGTCCATTTGTTTCATGATCTCTGTTAGACTCAATATTTCTCTGTTTGTCTTCTGTCTTGATGATCTGTCCATTGTTGTGAGTCGGGTGTTGAAGTCTCCCACTACTAATGTGTTGTGATCGACGTGCGCTTTAAGTTTTAGAAGTGTTTCTTTTACGAAAGTAGTTGCCTTTGTATTTGGGGCATAGATGTTCAGTATTGAGATTTCCTCTTGATGAATATTCCCTTTAATGAGTATATAGTGCCCTTCTTTGTCTTTCTTCATTAACTTCAGTTGGAAGTCTGTTTTGTTTGATATTAGGATGGCTACTCCAGCTTGCTTCCTGGGTCCATTTGCTTGGAAAACCTTTTCCCAGCCCTTTACTCTGAGGCAGTGTCTATCTTTCGTAGTTAGATGTGTCTCTTGTATACAGCATAAGGAAGGGTCTTGCTTGCGGATCCACTCTGTAAACCTATGTCGTTTTATTGGGGAGTTGAGTCCATTGATGTTGACGGATATTAGTGACCTGGGGTTGTTATTTCCCATTAGTTTGGTATAGGTGGTGGTCCTGTGCCTCTTTTGGTTTAGTTGCTGAGGGGTTTTCTATTCCCTTTGTTTTCTTGGGTGGAGTTTTCTTCTCTGGGTTGAGATTTTTCTTCTAGGATTTTCTGTAGGGCTGGGTTTGTGGGTAGATATTGTTTAAATTTGATTTTGTCATGGAATATCTTGTTTTCTCCATATATGTTGATAGAGAGTTTTGCTGGGTAAAGTAGTCTGGCTGGGCACCTATGATCTCTCAGGACTTGTAGTATATCTGACTAGGCCTTTCTAGCTTTTAAAGTTTCTGAGGAGAAGTCGGGTGTAATTCTGATGGGTCTGCCATTGTATGTGACTTAACCTTTTTCTCTTACAGCTTTTAATATTCTTTCTTTGTTCTGTTCATTTGGTGTTTCAATTATTATGTGGCGAGAGAAGTTTCTTTTCTGGTCTAATCTGTTTGGTGTTCTGTATGCCTCTTGGATTTTTATTGGCGTCTCTTTTTTCAGGCTTGGGAAGTTTTCTTCTATGATTTTGTTGAAGATATTTCCTGGAACTTGGATTCGGGAGTCTTCTCTTACCTCTATACCTATAATTCTTAGGTTCCGTCTTTTCATTGAGTCCTTGATTTCTTGGATGTTGTGGGTGAGAGATTTTTTAGCCTTCTCATTTTCTTTGGATGTTGTACTGATTTCTTCCACTGAATCTTCCATGCCTGAGATCCTGTCTTCCATCTCTTGCATCCTATTGTTGATACTCACATCCGTAGTTCCTGTTCTCTTCCCTTGGTTCTCCACTTCCTCTTTTAACTCTGACTGTGTTTTCTTTATTGTTTCTATTTCTATTTTCATGTCTTGTATGGTTTTGTTCGTTTTGTACATTTCCTTCTCCAGCTTGCTTGTTTTAGTATGAAAATCTTTCATTGCTTTGTCCTTTTCCTGTTCAAGCTCTGTCACCTTGGCTTGGAGCTCTTTAATGGTGTTGTTCCTTGTTTTGACTTGTAGAATTGTGGCTTCTTTGAATTCCTTCATAGATTTAAGTTCTTCTTGCAGGGACTCTATCACTTTCCATAATGCAGAATTGTCAACGTTTTCATGTGTTTCTGTTGGTGTGTGGTCATCCAAATTGGATGAGCTAGGATAATTCTGCTTTGTTGGAGTCATATTTCCTTGATTTCTATTTTTTTTTTTGACCTTTGACCATTGGATGCGTTCAGCTGTCTGTTTTCTGTGCTTGGAACCACAGTGGATGATTTGGTGCAGGGGACGAGTTACTTGGCCCTCTGTCGTTGCTTACAGGGGTATTTCAGGGTCACTGTGGTTTTAATCGCCTGAGGCACTGTGAGCTGGTGCAGCCTATTCCCAGGTTGTGAGTAATGGACCAGGATTGTTTCATTGCTCCCAATTCAGACTTCTCTATGTTGCACTCTGAGTTATCAGCCTGTAATGGTTCTGATGGTATGGACCTGTTTGCCCAGGCACAGATTCTGTGGGCTTTGTTTGTCATCACAGAGGCTGACAGGGTCTGGCTCCACCCCTAATATGTCTGTATTTTCCAGAATACAGCTATGGTCCCGATTTCTGGTTTCTCACTAGGCTTCTCGCCACAGGGCTGGCCTCTGTGCCTGATTCCCTTCCTGTCTGCTCCGCCGTGGGTCCCCCTCCCTGGCTGCTAGGCCGTGGGTACCCCAAGCCCAGGATCCCCTGGCTGCCTGAGTGGTCCTCTTGCCCCAGCTGCTCAGCCGTGGGTGCACGTATCCCTGGCCCCGCCCACGCCTGTCTCTCTCCCCAGTTGACATTCTGTGGGTTCCCCGGGATTTGGCCCTGCCAGCTGGGCTCTCTCCCCAGCTGTGCTGCCGTGAGTGTGCGGGATTTGGCCCCTCCCACCCGCCTTTGTGTTCCCAGCTTCCCGCGCTGTCTTGGAACCTCCTGCCCTCTGCTTCACTAGCGGCTGCGGACCACCCGCTGAGCCCCCTGTTTGTTCCTTGCTAAGCCTTCCACTATCTCGCAAAGTTTTTTTAGTGGGTATAAGTTCTACCTGAGGTGTGGGGAGCCCAATAGGCCAGTGATCTATGGCCAAGTGAACCCTGATTCTGCCTGCTGTAAGTTGGGATCGATCTTACCAGGCGCCTCTCCAAATGGGAGTTCCCGAATCCCAGGTTTACTGGCTTCCGTGTCTGCGAGAGATGGGGGAGGGGGTGGGATCTAGCCTCTCTGGTTTTTGCACAGTGCCCAATAACTCTGTGTTTTTTATGGCTCTTTTTTCCCCGCGTTCAAAATGCGTCAGTGTAGGTCGCCGCCATCTTCGCTTTTTCCATTTTTATTATGTTGATCCTACCTATCCATGAGCATGGGAGATCTTTCCATCTTCTAAAGGCCTCTTCCATTTCTTTCTTCAAGGGCTTAAAGTTCTTGTTGTACAGGTCCTTTACTTGCTTGGTTAGAGTTACCCCCAGGTATTTTATGTTGTTTGTGGCTATTGTGAAGGGGGTTGTTTCCCTTATTTCTTTCTCAGCCCATTTGTTTGTTGTATAAAGAAGGGCTTCTGATTTTTTTGAATTAATTTTGTATCCATCCACTTTGCTGAAGGTGTTTTTCAGCTGTAAGAGTTCTCTGGTGGAATTTTTGGGGTCGCTTATGTTTACTATTATATCATCTGCGAATAGGGATAATTTGACTTCTTCGTTTCCAATGTTTATCCCATGATGTCCTTTAGTTGTCTTATTGCTCTAGCAAGAACTTCAAGTACTATATTGAAGAGATATGGTGAAAGTGGACATCCTTTTCTTGTCCCTGAGTTTAGAGGAAATGCTTCAAGTTTCTCTCCATTCATTTTTTCATTTTGATGTTGGCCACTGGCCTGCTGTATATTGCCTTTATTATTTCGAGGTAAGGACCTCGTATGCCCGTTCTCTCCAGAACTTTTAGCATGAAGGGGTGTTGGATTTTGTCAAATGCTTTTTCTGCATCTAGTGAGATTATCATATGGTTTTTTTCTTTCATTTTGTTTATATGGTGAATGACGTTGATAGACTTTTGTATGTTGAACCATCCCTGCATCTCTGGGATGAAGTCTACTTGATCATGGTGTATGATACTTTTGATGTGTTCTTGAATTCGGTTTGCTAGTATTTTATTAAGTATTTTTGCATCTATGTTCATGAGGGAGATTGGTCTGAAGTTCTCTTTCTTTGTTGGGTCTTTGTGTGGTTTAGGAATCAGGGTGACTGTGGTCTCGTAGAATGAGTTTGGCAATGTTCTTTCAGATTCTATTTTGTGAAAGATTTTGAAAAGTATTGGTGTTAGTTCCTCTTTGAAGGTCCGGTAGAATTCCGTGCTAAAGCCATCTGGCCCTGGGCTTTTTATGGTTGGGAGATTTTTAATGGCTGTTTCTATTTCCTTATGGGTTATAGGGCTGTTTAATCTGTTTATCTGATCTTGATTTAGCTTCGGTAGGTGGAATCTATCAAGAAAATTGTCCATTTCACTTAAGTTTTCACATTTGGTGGAGTATAGATTTTTAAAGTAGGATCCAAATATAATCTGGATTTCCTCAATGTCTGTTGTTATTTCTCCCTTTTCATTTCTGATTTTCTTGATTTGGGTTTTCTCCCTCTGTCTTTTAGTTAATTTGGCTAAGGGTCTGTCTATTTTGTTGATTTTCTCGAAGAACCAGCTCTTGGTTTCATTGATTCTTTGTATCGTTCTTTTTGTTTCTAAGTTGTTGATTTCAGCCCTAAGTTTGATGATCTCCTGGCTTCTGCTCTTCCTGGGAGTGTTCGCTTCTTTTTTTTTCCAATTCACCCAGTTTAGCTGTTAATTCACTAATATGAGCTGTCACAATTTTCTTTTTGAAGGCACTTAGTGCTATGAACTTTCCTCATAGCACAGCTTTCATTGTGTCCCATAGGTTTGGATATGTTGTGTCTTCATTTTCGTTAGATTTTAAGAAGTCTTTTATTTCCTTCTTTATTTCTTCCCTGACCCAGTGGTCCTCTAGTAAAGAGTTGTTCAAATTCCATGTGAGTGTAAACTTTCCATTGATTCTTTTGCTATTGAAGTCCAGCTTTATTCCATGGTGGTCTGATAAGATACAAGGGGTTATTTCAATTTTCTTATACCTGTTGAGGCTATCTTTGTGTCCAACTATATGGTCGATTTTGGAGAAGGTTCTGTGAGGTGCTGAGAAGAAGATGTATTCTTTTGTGTTTGGGTGAAACGTTCTGTAGAGAACTGTTAGGTCCATTTGGTTCATGATCTGTTAGACTCATTATTTCTCTGTTTGGCTTCTATCTTCATGATCTGTCCATAGTTGTGAGTGAGGTGTTGAAGTCTCCCACTATTAAAGTGTTTGGATCAATGTGCGATTAAAATTTTAAAAGTGTTTCTTTTATAAATGTAGGTGCGTTTGTATTTGGGGCATAGATGTTCAATATTGAGATGACCTCTTGGTGGATATTTCCTTTAATGAGTATGTAATGCCCTTCTCTGTCTTTCTTTATTAACTTCAATTGGAAGTCTATTTTGTTTGATATTAGGGTGGCTACTCCAGCTTGTTTCCTGAGTCCATTTGCTTGGAAAATCTTTTCCCAGCCCTTTACTCTGAGGTAGTGTTTATCTTCAATAGTGAGATGTGTTTCTTGTATACAGCAAAAAGATGGTTCTTGTTTACGAATCCAGTCTGTAAGTCTGTGTCTTTTTATTAGCGAGTTGAGTCCATTGATGTTGATGGATGTTAGTGACCAGGGGTTGTTATTTCCCATTATTTTGGTATAGCTGGCTGTCTTGTGTTTCTCTTTTGTTTAGTTGCTGTGGAGGTTTCTATTTCCTCTGTTTTCTTGGGTGTAGTTATCTTCTCTTTGTTGGAATTTTCCTTCTAGGATCTTCTGTAGGGCTGGGTTTGTGAGGAGATATTGTTTGAATTTGATTTTGTCATGGAATATCTTGTTTTCTCCTTCTATGTTGATAGAGAGTTTTGCTGGGTATAGTAGTCTGGCTAGGCACCTATGTTCTCTCAGGGCTTGTAGGACATCCGTCCAGGCCCTTCTAGCTTTTAAAGTTTCTGAGGAGAAGTCAGGTGTGATTCTGATGGGTCTGCCATTGTATGTGACTTGGCCTTTTTCTCTTACAGCTTTTAATATCCTTTCTTTGTTCTCTACATTTG
>CAJQZJ010025293.1:0-16756 GCA_907164525.1 Lophiomys imhausi | reverse complement strand
TAGTAATAAATAAGTGTTAAATAATAACTTAAAAGTTCGGTTTCATCTGCCCATCAAACCAGAAGCCAGGAGCCAGAGCCTGAGCCCAGAGCTGTCCAGAAGATGTCTCTATTTAGGAATTCTCTAGCAGATGATTCATTCTGCCATGGTAGCTGCTCCAATAGAGCAGGTACATCAGATAGTGAAACAGTGACCCTTAGCTCTGTGGAACTGAAAGCTGAATCTTTGGACTGCTTCACTCTAGATGATATATTCACAAGACACTGGTTCCCTTATTGATGTAAAGAGTGATACAGCTCAGTGCAGGGACAACAGATCCAGCAAGAGACCAGCCCTTCCTACAACTGACAGGCTCCCTAGAGTCTTTCTTCCTACTGGAACATTTTGCCTACTGCTTATAAAAGCTCAGTTAAGTGTTCTCAGTATCCACAGTACATGGTGAAGGCTGTAGAAGCAGGCTAGTGGCCAGAACTAACTGAAGACAAATCCTTCTTTCAGCCTAATTGGAGATGCCTCTTTGCAGTGAATGGCAGTGATACTCATGGCTGCTCAGGGTGCTGAGTGTGAGTGGTGTTAGCTCCAAACAAGACATTTATACCACCCTCTCTGAAGCTCACAAAACACCTCCAAGTAAGAAGAGGGAAACATATAATAGTTTGAAGGTAGAGAGAAGGACTACAAAATACCATCTTTTGGGCATGATGAGGATGATGCAGTCATGAACTCACAGCAGTTATTGTTACCAGCACTGGGCCTGCATGACTGACCCTGTTTACAGTCACACATAGACGGGAAGGGTCTCATGGGGCTCTATTCCTTGTTGAATTATTGGGTACTGGGAGATTCAGGGAGAGGGCCGAAGTCAGCATCTTCAGTTGTGTATCCATATGTGAGTCTACTAGACACCAAACACAGTTAGAAAACCATAGTGACACAGACAGCCCAGGTGAAATTAAGTGAATCGTAATAAGACACAAGAAGACATGAATGTGAGAAAGGGATTAGGTGGGAGGTACAGGGGTTGTGTCTTAGTTTGGATTTTATTGATGTGAAGAACACCATGAGTAAGGCAACTCTTACAAAGGCAAATGTAATTGGACTGGCTTACAGTTTCAGAGGTTTAGTTCATTATCTTAGTTCATTATCATCATGGAGGGCAGTGTGGCAGTGTGCAGGCCAACTTGATGCTAGAGGAGTCAAGCGTTCTACATCTTGATCAGGAGGTAGCCAGGAAGGGAGAGACTCAGTTTGTTTCGCGCTGGCCATAACTTGAGCACTTAGGACATCAAACCCCCACCTCACAGTGACACAGTTCCTCTAACAATGCCACACCTCCTCCAATAAGGCTATACCTCCTAATAGTACCATTCCCCATGGCCAACCATTCAAACACATGAATCTGTGGGTGTATACCTGTTCAAACCACCACAGGCTAAAATGGGTAGGAGACAGGTAAGAGACGGTGGAGTGGGAGTCATCATAACGAATTATATATGTGTACTGTCAAAAACAAATGTAATTAATAGATGTTCAATTGAAGTAAAATTCACCTGTAATAATCTATATCCATGTGGAATGTACAGTACCATTCAATGATGCTTTCCTTTTGACAAACATAAACCCATGAGACGTTGCTTCAGTCAGCTCACAGAACACTGTGCTTAACCCTAAAGAGATGTTTGCACTCCACATTGCAGCCCAGAAGCTGTCTTCCCCTCTAGTTCCAGGCTAACTAGTCTGCTTTCTGTCTTTACAGGTTAATTAGCATTTCTAGAAATGTATATAAATAGGAATATGCAGTCAGTGTGCCCACTTTTGTATTTTTCTTTCTTTCTTTTTTTTTTTTAATGTGGGACAATGATGTTGGGATAGCATATACATATGATAGATATACATTTTTCCCCTTCTCTTGTTTCTTATTCCTTCTTTTCTCTTTTCTTTCTGTTTTGGGGTCGTTTGAATGCATTATTCAGAATTCTGTTTGTATCTCTCTCTTGGTTTTTGCACATTATGTATGTGTTATTTTTTGATTATATCCCCAGGTATTAGACTCTACCTCTGGGCAGATTACCACTTCCTGACCTTCACTTCCAAAGCTGCCATTTTTTTTTTCCTTCTGTGATTTATTTGTTTCTGTTATCCTAATTGGAGCTGGAAACAATAAGCAGTCTAGCTCAGTTAGTATTGGCCAATAGAGGGCACTAGAGGGCTGCAGTCTCTTTGCTGTGGCAAAGGCAAGGAAGGACCTCTTTTTTCTGGCTCTTGGGATTTTCAGGTTGTGTGGCTGCTAGCATAACAGCATGTGAAGGTTCTGATGCCCTCAGCCCCAGAGAATGTTTCTGCCAAGGGCATTTCCCTGCTGCCTAGCTCAGGCCCTCTGGTGCCCGAGTAGACCACATCCTGGGCACCAGCTGGAGCTAGCTTGCATACCTTGGTGAGTTTCTTAGCCCTGTAGTGGCTTTCTCCATAGACTACTGTACTGCACATATGCTGACAAATTTCTTTGCTTTTGGAAGGCTGTGTGTCCCTGTAGTGGCCACAGTGACATTAATGAGGTCTTAATATCAGCCTCAGAAGGAGAAGGGCTCTTTTGAGCTCCTACAAATTTCTTTTGTGATCTCTGTCAGCCTGAGAGAGATGATCACTACTTCCTGAGTTTTCTATGCCTTAATATCCACCTTTATGCATTTACAAAATTAAAACACATTTTACTAATTACTAACTTTTTCCTGTTAAATTTCTCTGTTTAGATAACTAGTATCTACCACTTCTCTAGACATTGATTGATACAGTATCATTAGCTTTTTACAGGAAATGCAGTATTTACAGAGTGTATAACCACCCATCTTTAAAAAAAATAAGTTAATATCTTATTTTTTTAAACATTTATTTATTTAAGTTACATCTCGATCACAGCTCCCTCCCTTCACCCCTCCTAGTCCCATCCTCCCACCCTCTTTCCCCCTCTTCTTCCTCTCCTTCTCCTCAGGTGGGGGGGTCCCACCCGGGGTCCCACCCCATTAAGCCCCCTTAGTTCATCAGTCACATGAGGGCTAAGAACTTCCTTTTGCACTGTGCCCAACATGGCAGCCCAGCGAGGGTAAGGTATTCCACTAACAGGCACCACAGCCCATGACAGACACGGCCACTGCACCCCTGTACTTGCTAAGGGAGTTGTATGAAGGCCTAGTTGCCTATCATCTATATATGTTTAGGAGTGCCTAGGTCTGGTCTATATATGCTTTTCTTTTTTTTTTTTGGTTCCTCTAGGGGCCTAGATGGGTTGATTCTATCGATCTTCATGTGATGTTCTTGTCTCTTCCGGGTCTCTCTATTCTTCCTCCCTCTCTTATACCCGGCTCCCATAGCTCCACCTAATGTTTGACTGTGTGTCTCAGCATCTGTTTGATCTTCTGCTGGTGCCGTTTCTTGCAGGATAGTTCCTGTTCCTTTGGTCTGTCATTTGTAGGGTAGTTATCCTTTACAAAATGGCTAAAATCCAGTGATAAGTGAGTACATGCCATTTGTATCTTTCTGGGTCTGGGATTAGCTCACCCAGGATGAGCTTTTCTAGTTCCATCCATTTGGTTGCAAGTCACATGATTTCCTTGTTTCTGAACGCTGAAGCTGAATAGTATTCCATTGTGTAAATGTACCACAGTTTTTTCATCCATTCTTCAGTTGAAGGACATCTGGATTGTTTCCAGTTTTGACACATGTGCTGCCTTCTCCCTAAGAAGGCAACATTGTACTTATTTAATTGAAGAAGAACTTTGCCTTTACTTATGTATTTGCCGAGTCTCTTGTCTCTTCATTCCCCAGCCCCACTTTTAAGCTTAGAGAAGGTTGCTTAGTGTATTTCAGCATGCAGGTGTGCGCTTGTCCCATGCACCTAGATCTTTATTTGCTGTCTATACTTGTCTCAGTGCTGCCTTCATCCTCGAGGGAAATCTCTACTAAGTACACCACTCCGGGTTGTTGTGGCCTATGGTTTTGGGCAATAGATTTAAAGCCTTTTGAGGGTTGAGAGATGGCTCAGCCTGTACAGGCTCTTTCCATCAAGCATGATGACCTGAATTAAGTCCCGGAAACCAAAGCATGGAAGGAAAAAACCTGACTCCCACAAGTTGTCCTCTGACTTTCAGGCATTTGCACGCAGATTCATACACATGCACACTGAATAAATAAATAAACAAATGCATTTATTCTATCACTTTTGTTATGCACAACTCAAGGACATTTTCCTTAGCATTTTTTAAATAGAGGTTTTTTTTTCCCTCCCAAAAAGCGTGTGTATTCATTAATACAACTGTATTTGAGTAACAATTCTATACAAATACAATATATATGCCTTAACTCAGGAAAGCAAGAAAGGAATATTTTGTGGTACAAAGGCCATTTGGATAATTCAATCAAGTTACTTCTCTGGCCAGATACTTATTTTTATGACCAGTAAAATGCTGATGTCAGCTCTGTATATGGCAGCAACCATATACAGAACATTCAGACACACGACATACACCCGACACAGAACACACGCTGTTTCCAAAGGAAAAATATGACCCAGTATTTGGCCCACAGGAGCTGCAGTTACGTGTTTACTGGGTCTTCGTTAATCTTTCAGCTAACCATTCTACTGTCTTACCAAGGTTAGTACATTCAGCTGCTGATGTTTTGAACATATATTATTTTGAGTTATTAATTGAATGCACTTGTCATTTCTGAGGGCACCATGGCTAGCTCCATGTCTTGATAATTTGTAAACACCAATAAAATGGCTTTTTTCATTCTCTTCTTCGACGGCATCAAACGCGGGTTGGAAGTGTTAATTTCGTCTTGGTTATGGCTATTCACTACCCAGACAACTGCATCTGCATTTTAATTGAAACATCTCCAGTGTAGCCTGATGCTGGTCTGTCCTCCTAAGTCCCAAACATGGAGTTAAGATTTTTATGTATCGCCGCTTCTACATTAACTCCATCAGTAGCAACAGTACTAATGGCTCCTGCTGTGTGTAATCCAGCACCATCTAATCCCCATATTAAATCCTCATTTCTGTGTTTCTACAGTGACTGGAAACACAGTTCAGAAAAATCCACCCACACGAGGAAGCATTGATTCTCTCAGCTGAACCTCAGAGGCAGGCCAGGTACCACCAGCTTTTATCACCTGGGCCCCAGCTCTGATGTGGTCTCCTTGAAAGCCTGGTCAGCCAGAGCTTCCATGCCATACTTGCTTGTTTAGTTTTATGGCTTAGAGTAATGCTTCTTGTTTTGTCTTTCAAGAAATCCCAGTCCCCCACCCCTGCTAAAAGTGGGACAGAAATCGGAAGAATGCTCATTGGAAGTGATGCCAGTCACCATTAGTTAAATATTTTCATGTTGTCTCTGTTCTATCCTGTTTCTGAAGGTAAATTAGACTGAGATTGTCTCACAAACCCAATGGCTCTGTTGATCACCTTTCCCAATCTTATATGTCATTTCTTTTCAAACTAGATTCTTTCCTTTTCTTTTTCTATATGGTCATTGGCTCTTTGATTTATTTTGATATTAAGCTCATCCAAAAGATTAGTCATTTTCAGATACATATTAGTTTTCATTTCTAACACTTCTATTTGCTTCTTTTTGTGTTTTCTATTCTTTTGGTGACACATTCTTTCATCAGGAGACCATTCCCTTCACTTCATTGAGTGTAGTTATAATAGTTGAGCTCAAATCCCAATCTCAGTCCAATTTCCAGCCCTTCCTTTCAAAGTGAAATATGTGCAGTTAGTCCTGCTATTTGTGGCCCCAAAGCAGCAGTGACGGGGCAGAGCTCCACAGGGTCCCTCTCTTTTGGTTTTTATGTTTTTGGAGTGTCCCTTCAACCTCCAGTGGATTTGAAGGCATTGGCTCCTTTTAGTCTTTGAATAGAGAAATGACAGATTTTTCTCTCAGCAGCCACCAGGTACCAGGAGACTATCACAGCTCACCACCCCTGGACCAGAGCCACAAAGGTAGAAAACTCACCTGTTACAATCCCATCTTGCAAATTTCACTTTCCCTATAAATTCTGGCACTTGCTGTTCCCTCTGCAGAGACTTCAGTTACTATTTAAATATTTTAGGTTAGGTTTATATTAGTCATTTTCCAGAGGTTCAGTCTGAGGAGAAATTATACTTCCTTTCTAGAGGCAGACTCTCTTACCCCACTACTTTTCATTATCTGGGTAGAGGGTATGAATCTCAGTCTATAAAACAGTTGGATGGGTACCTGAGCATCTATCCTCTATAATTCAATTTTATTTCTACATGGTGCTCCCAAGCTCAGGCTTGTTTTGCAGTCCAGGGTCATGTGACACACCATAAACATTGATCCAAATAAACTACTATGGAGTCATCTCTTATCCCTGTGTATGTGGCCCTATAAAATCATTTTGAGTTTCAGCTTGTCTTAACTTCATTAAGATAGCCACCTAGCTTCCAGAAGCTGAAACAAACAAGCTGTCATTTCCTCTCCAGGGTCTCAAGTTCCTTAGTGGTATCATGGAAAGGGTGACCTGAGCCTCTTCTTTCTTCAGACCTCCAGATCTCTTTCTTTCCACGTCTTTCTTTCTCTGAGTAGAGCTTCCTTGGTTTAGGCTTGAACAAATTCTTCCTTCACATTTTTTAGTGACACACTATTGTTTTCCTGCAATGTCTGAGGTTTTCTTAAGAAGTTAGGCTTCTTGAACATCATAGCCAGGAAAAATATATGAGCTACTTTTGTTTCTACCAGGCCAAATGTTTCCCCTGAGGTTATGAGTTCAGAGCTGGGCAATAGCTTGCATAATGCAAAAGGCACGAGGTCAGGCCAAGAGAAAACATGAGAGGGGAAAAAAAGTTCCATAGCTTGATATTGTACCCTATGATTCAGAGAAGAACATATTTTATTCATCTCTAGGTCCCTAGTATGTATCCTAGTGTCCAGCAGATGGATATTTTCTAATAAATGACTATTAATTGAAAGAGTAATTTCCCATATAACACAGGGAAACCACATGACTTATAACATCTGTCCTCTGCACTAGAAAATAGGGGTACTGAGGCTGATTTCATGGTGTTGTCCAAGGACTAAATGGCATTATGCCACTTAGTTGATTGTAATTGGAATGTTTTATTGCTGTTGTTATGACAATTTACTGAGCTGAGCTGCAGCCTGGAATCTTTTATCTAAACCTCTGCTATTCCCACAGATCCAGTCACCTGGAAACATGTATTCTTTTCCCTTTCCCCCAGAGAAAGTATACAATTTCAATATATTTTTGATGCACTCCAAATTATTTATCCTCCTGATAAATTAACATAAACTTCTTTACATTAGTTTGCTTGGTGGTCACTGGATGCTGAGAAACACGTTTGGGTTAGATTCTACTTAGTATGGAATGACTAGCAAGTCCTGGAAAAGTGATGATTTATTTGTACCTCATCTTTAAGGCAAACATTGGCTATTTGTACACTTTACTTAGAATTGTAACTTAGTTCTAGGCACAGGATGTATTAATGTATACATGGTAAGTACTTTTTGAGTGTTTATAGAAACATTATATTTAAAATGCTTGATGTGTAGTCAATGAGCTATGTGTCTGTTGAACCTTTTGTAAGTGGATTATAGCCAATGTTCCATTGCTGTGAAGAGACACCATGACCATGAGTATTACAAAGGGAAGGATTTAATTGGGGATAGCTTACAGTTTCAGAGGTTTAGTTCATTGTGGTCATGATGGGGAGCATGACAACACACAGGTAGACATGGTGCTGGAATGGTTGCTGAGAGTTTTACATCTCTGTTGGCAGACATCACGAAGAGAGAGCTACTTGGCCTGCCTTGAGCATTTGAAACCCCAAAGCCTATCCTAGTGACACCCCTCTTTCAATAAGGCCACACCTACTCCAAAAGGGCACACCTCCCAATAGTGACACTCACTATGAGCTTATGGGGGCCATTTTCATCACATTCCACTCCCTGGCCTCATGGGCTTGTAGGTATATCATAATGCAAAAAGAATTCAGTTCAACTTCCAAAGTACCCATCTATAGCCTATCGCAGTGTCAACTCTGATTAAAAGTTCAAATTCAAAGTCTCTTCTGAGACTCATAGCAGTCTCTTAACTGTAGCTGTTGGGACCTGTTTCTTTAACATAACTGCAGCCATTTTTGTCTTCAGTCTCCATTTTAGTTATAAGATGAAATTACTTATACTTTGCTACTTTGTTACCTTGACACTGTAAGGTCCCCAACTGCAGCTCTACTTGGGACCAATCAAATTAAAGGTAAGTTAGAAATGCTTTGTCTATCAAATCAAAATGATGTAGTACTGCCTTGCCTTTGCTTCCTACCTGTGGTTACCTGATTGTTACCTGGATTCAGTTTGTTTCACACATGAACCTGGTTGCTACCTGGGTATGGTTTGTTTCCTACATCCGGTTACCTGGTTATTACCTGGATATATGGTTTTTCTTATAAAAAGCTTGCCTTGGAAGCAGACTGATGTCACAGTTAGGTTCTGAGACTTCTGTGACCCTGGTCATGATGGCTATGACCAGTTTTGGGGTGTGCATTTAATAAACCATCAATATCTGACTAAGATCGATGACTGAGTGGTTTGTGAGGTTATTCTTGGACTCTAACATTTGGATGTTCCACTGAGATTGGACTACAGCATTTGGAGGTTCCAACTGAGATTGGACTACAACCTTTGGAGGTTCCATCAAGGTTAGACTATAACAGTAGCCCCATATAAAATCAAAATGAAAAAGCAGATATCATGCTTCCAGCATATCATGGCACAGGATATCCATATCAATTAAAATGGAAAGAAAAGGAGCATGGTGAGGAAATACTGGAACAAAACAAACCAAAACCCAGCTGGGAAAACTCCAAACTCTGCATCTCCATGTCTGATATCAAAGCACTCTTCATAACTCCAACTCCTTTCAGCTTTGTTGACTGTAACACACTTTTCATTCTTGGGATGGTTTCACTCACTGTTGGCAGTTTTCCTTGGTAGGTTTTATAGGATTCTAGCATCTTGAATGTCTTGGGTCTACAAGGCAACCCAGTCTTCAGCTTTACAGCCTCACACAACAGCCTCTAGGCAGGGACACCCCTGCCACATACCTGGCCTCAGTGACTTTCCTCAATTGCAGAGGGAGATTCCATTACACTTTTCTTCAATCTTTGATTCTAAAGCCAGAACCATTTAGCTGAAGTTGCAAAGTTCTGCAACTTGCTGGGGCTGGAACATGGCCTCTCATTAAATTACATCTTCACAGCTTTCTGTTCTCAATATTTTCCTTCATTGCCTCAGCTTGGGCATCATGGAACTTTCTCTGAAGCCTAGGCTGGCCTTAAACTCAGAGATCTGCCTTCCTCTGTCTCACCAGTGCTGGAATTAGAGGTGTGCACAGCCACACCCAGCACTAAGTTTTTCTTTAATTCCTTTTCACAACTTAGAAGCTTAACTGGGTGGGGTCTTGTTCTGAAGTCATCGTTCCTTTATTCTATTTAGCACCAGGCTTTTAAAACTTTTTATTTATGTGAGCACTTGACTTAGCTCTATGCTACTTCCTGGTGCTTCTTTTCTCCTCAAATTGTACATTTTGAATTTTGCCTTGCTCAGTTTGGCCTTTTCGTTATAGATATGCCTAAGACTAGCCACTAATAACCAAGCAACACAGTCAATACTAGACTGTTTTGAAATCTCCTCTGCCAGGGCCATTAATCCATAATTCTTCACTTTAGCCCCAGGCAGACATTTCTGACAAGGGCAAAAAGCAGCCACATTCTTTGCCAAAATATCACAAGGACAATCTCTAGGTCACATACTAATATTTGTATCTCTGAAACCTTTTAAGCCAGACTCCTACAGTTCAAATCACCCTCAGCACTACTGACTTTCATGTTCTACTAGCATAGAGCGTTAATTCCCTCTTAAATTGTCTTAAAGTGTTCCATATTCCTCCAAACAAAAGAGGGTCAGGCCTAAGACAGTGATACCTCAGGCCCTGGTAACAACTTCTGTCTTAGTGTTCTATTACTGTGAAGAGACACCACGACCCTGACAGCTCTCATAAAGGAAAACATTTAATTGGAACTGGCTTACAGTTTCAGAGGTTCAGTCCATTATCATAGTGGTGGGAAGCATGGAGGAATGCAGGCAGACATGGTGCTAGAGAAGGAGCTGAGAGTGCTATATCTGGGTTAGCCAGCAGCAGGAAGAGGGAGCCACTGGGCCTGACTAGAGTATTTGAAACCCCAAAGCCCACTCTCAGTGACACTTTCTCTAACAAGGCCACACTTCCTAATCCCTGTCAAGTAGTGCCACTCCCTAATGACTAAGCATGCAAATATGTAAACATATGGGGGCCATTCCTATTCAAACCACCACAATGGACCTGTTCTTATTAAGACTTTTTTTAAACTTTTTTCAGATTTATTATTATTATTATTTATTGCTTCAGGTTTCATTTATTAAGAATTTTTAAATTTTTGATGTTCTTTGCATATGGGAAGAGCATCACTCATTTCTAGCAAACCAGAAGGACTAGCTAATACCTAAGACTTGGTATCTTTCAGTAAGCTCTTCAAAAGTTTGCAAGTCACCTTTTCCAGGTAAATGGATGAACCTAGAAAAGACTGTATTGACTGAGGTAACTCAGACCTAGACAAACATTGCGTGTCCTCTCCTATTTGAGGTTCATAGGTCCAAATCTTCAGATAAAAATGTAGCTGCAACCCCTCATCAAAGAAGCTTCTCTTCACAAGAAATGAAGACTGTCATAGAAACACCACAGCGGGACTAGTGCAGAGATCAGTGGATCACGAGGAGCTCAATTCCAATGGATACATCTATACCACAGGGCCTGTATCTATGGCTCAGGGAACATCTAGGAAAAGGGTATGGAAAGATCATAAGAGTCAGAATACCAGGAAGTCTGCTCTGAAACAGTTTCTTCCCAAAATGGTTACATAAAGAAGACTGGAACAAGGACAATATCAATAAGCATGTTGATACAAAGGAAGAAAGTATCACAGAGTCCCACTCCTAGACAAAGAACTACAGGTAACTTATGACTGCTGAGAGAGGGAGAATCAGCCTCTCCCAGGAATGAATCTCCCATTGGTTTTCCAAATACAAAGTGGTGATCCTGAAACCATATACACAAAACAACAAAAACAACCCCAGAAAGCTATATTTATATATTTTTGCATACGTACACATACACGCATATGTAAAAATAATAATTAAAGAAAAAGAGGTTATTAGTTTGAAAGTGGGTGGCATGGAAGGAATTCGAAGGAAAGGATTTGAGAGGAGATGGAGGGTGGAAATGGATGGGGAAAAGTGATGTAATTCTGTTTTAATTAAAATGCATAGGAAACTTGTACCATGGCATACAACCTCTATCTCAGATTAAAGACTGAGGTTCAACCAGAAAAACAAGGCTAAGAAGACTCCAAGAAGGGTGGACGGTTTGTGAGTTCTATATGTGGTCTATAAAATGGTTGGCACAAGCTATGAGCGTTATCAGTCAAGTTGCAAAGAAAGTCCCAGACCTCAATTGTCTCTCCCTGAAGAGATTTGGGGCAAGAGTGGTGGAAATGAGAGAATGAGGAGAGGTTAGGTTGGGAGGTTCCATCTTCAGATTGTGGAGATCAAGATCCAAAGGGCAGAGATGCTGAAGACTAGAACCTTGAGTTCATGAAGATGCTCAGCTTTTTTGGCAAGAGGTTTTGGTTAATAAAGAACTTTTAATTTGCTTCCTTTGTATAAGACCTTGTTTGAAATGCTGAGATAAAAGAGGAAGTTAGTACTTCACACACACCTTCCAAAGTACTTTTAAATGTTCTCATTCGATCCCTCCCTCCGCCTCCCCTCCACATGTCTGCACATACACACCCCAAACATAGACTTTTTAAAAGGACAAATTTCTGTAAATTATATAAAATGAATTTTGAAGGTACAGTTTGATGTTGAAATCTGTGCTTTCTTTGGAATATTATTCAACTTTTCTTTGCTTCAGTCACATTATCAGTAAAAATAAAATGACATTAGTGTGAGGGTGAGGATGAAAACTGAGAGCTTTTGTGTTCAGTTTAGAACAGTAGTTATGTTCTCAGTAGCTGTTATCTATTTACTGTTATTTTGTGGAGCTGGGAATATTGGGAGCCAGCTGTTTGCAAAGCCAGTAATGGATGCTTATGAGAGATTTTGCTGAAATAAGTACACTTGAATTTAGTGACAAGAGAAGCGGGGGGGGGGGGGGTCAATGGGAAAGCTGGGTTTGGCTTTAACAGGAGGTTCTGAGAACCTAATGAGAGTCAAAGGTCTCAATCTGGAAAAGAAACACAACTGGGATTTCCTGTGCAGAGAGCCTGGCATCAGGGCTGAATATGGGCTCAGAGTGCACCATGGAATCTGAGGCCTGAAGCAGGAGGAGATTTGCCACTAAACAACTTTGTGTTGAGTCCTTATGTTTCTCTATCTTAACAGGCCTATTTTCAAGCCTCGTATGGCCTGTTGTTCAGCTGTGCTAAAACTGGCCACCAAAACCTGAGTTTCAGTCGTAACAGCAATCCTGCAGCTGCTCCTGTTAGTACTAAGGAGAGTGTCTACTGAGTGTATGAGTCAGGTTATTACATGTTTTATTCACAAACATCCCATGTGGGAACCACATTATTTTCGTTTTCCAGATGAAAACATTAGGCATCAAGAAATTGTTTTGAAAGATGACAAGTTAATAAGAGAGGTAGTTAAATCTCTGCTCTTCATGGGGCTTCTAAAAGTTGGAAGAGCACATACCAGAGAGAGAGAGAGAGAGAGAGAGAGAGAGAGAGAGAGAGAGAATAGTAGTGGAATTCTTAGACAAAACTTCTATCTGACAGATAGAGGGTAGGAGGAAGGGGATGGAGATTCAGAACTGTGTATCCGGTCTGGTGTTCTGTTCAGCAGATGTTGAACATGTGACCATTGGATGGAGAACAGGAGCCAGGGTCAACTCTGTAGACTCAGCTGCTGACACTTGTGCACTGAGAACCGTCCTGGCCTTTAAGCCTGTACTCTTCTCTCTGTGTGGCCCTTCTGTGCAGCTGTGTTAGCTCACCTTAACATTCAAGGAATGAAACCCATCATCCCCAGGGCTGAAGAAGTTAGCTCGGTTGGAATTACTGAGAAGAGGACTCTAGGTCTCTAACTCTGCACTTGCCTAGTAAATTGAAAAGAGTAGTCCTGATCACAAATAATCCTTTCTTTTTGTGTTCCACTCTTTGGCTAAAGGAAGCTCCATTTTTCTTATTGCACTGAGGAGCAGAAAGAGAGCATGAATAAGAGCACACTCAAAGCTCAGAGCATGTAGTATGAGCCATTGTGGTTTCTTCTTTCAGTACAGGTGAGCCCTTGATATCTGAGGTTCCTACTTCAGATTTAACTAAACACACATGATAGATATTTAAACATACTGAAGATGCACGCACATGTTCTCATCCTTATTCCCCAAACAATATAGATAAAACCATTCATAAATCATTTACATTATAAATAATCTAGAGAGGGTTTAAAATCTACCAAAGGCTATACACATATGATCTGCAAATACTAAGCCATGTTATGTCGCGTCCCCCCTTGTCCAGCAAGGAATGACGCAACTCACAAAACTCTTCTCCAGCAGTTTATTCAGGTCCCTTGAAAACAGTCTTCCGAATTCCGAATAATGGGGCAGACCCAACCCACAGGCTAAATACTAAATGAACAGCCAGTCAAGTAAAGCCAAGTGGTGCTATCTTAGAGGTCTACGTATGCGGAAGCAAGCCAAATCAGTGGTCTATGCCAAATATGAACTTATTATCATAGAGAGCACTCACCGTCGGGCTGGTGGAAGGCGGAGACCAGTGCCATCTTTAGGGCGCGGCACTTCGCAGCTCTCTACAGTTCCTCCTTTTTTATTTTTTCTAAAGTTGGTAAAAGTCCCTGGAAAGGCTACGTAATCCCTCTATCTGGGGATCTCATGGTGGGCCTGAGCCTGTAGGAGGGCGGTGCTCAAACTCTTACCTGTCTCTGGGTCAGCCTCCCCACTGGGGACTGCCCTGTCTTAGGTGGCCGAGACTTACCCGTCAACTCCGTCACTGACTTGCCAGACCCTAATATCCATGGAACGAATACCTCAGTGGGCAGGGACTATGCTTAGTGAAGATTTACTTCACGGCAGCAAGCCATGCCTGAGGGGACTGGCCCGCCTCAATGGCGACAAGGGCTTGTATAATCATGACTGCGTTACGCTTTTGTGTGGCTCTCATTTTGTAGATGCACCATAGGCAAACCAGAGAGGCTAGCATCATTAGTATCGCCAAAGAGCCTACACCCGCCCACTCCTTAAGATGATCCATAGCTGTCTGTATCCAAGAAGTCAAGCCAGTAGCCAGGCTCAGATCCACCCGAGTGGAGTTGATGTGGATGATTGTCGTTCTCAGCTCTCTCATCAAATTTTCAAATTCAGCCGACCAATCCTGTAAGAGGAACTTTGACAATTGTCTGGACAAATTAGCAGCTTTTGTATAATTTTGATATTGTACGGAAGTAACACACAAACCTTGCAATTTCCACTCACACCCCAACTGTGCCAGTTGCCAAAGAGAATCAATCTGTTCTTGTATTAAATCTATGCGTTGATTAACTATCATAAGACCTCCTTTGAGATGAGAATTCATAGAGGTCTGAGTATCCAATGCCTGTGCCACAGTGGCTGAGATGTTATTCAGGGCATTGGCAGTCTGTATAGAACTAGACAAGGCAATAGCTGATGCAGTAGCTCCCACAGCAGCAATAGTGATAGGAGTAACAATAGCTGCAGTGATGCCAAAATCTCTTTTAAATCTGAATAGCATCATGGTATTAGGAGCCTCTACAGGAACTGGCACATATCGAGGCATTCTAGTCACCACAGCCACAGGAAAGGCTGTGGCATTCCAGCATAGGGCATAAAAACATGTGCCTGGAGTGCATACTAACTTTTCTTCACCTAAGGATGCACTCCCATTACTTACAATCCACAGAAAAGGAGGCCAGAGACATACTGGCGAAGCTGAAAAGCTCTTGTTGCGATAAGAATGAAACAAAGAATTCCAAGTACCAGAGCCACTACCGCTAGAGAAATCCAATCTGGTAGCAGACCTTAGAGAAAAATTACCTCTTTGATAAATACCTCCCCCAAGCATAATGACAGGTCCCATGTCCATGCAACTTCCATTTACTCCACACAAAAGCCACAAATCAAAAGGATTGGTGGCAGTCTGCTGAGGATCCCTAATAGATATATCAAGCATTCCTGTACAAGACTTATTCACTATATTACTAATCATGGGGCTAAAGGAAAAATGATCTTGTTGAACCCAAACTGCTCTGCGCTCCTGACATCCAGTCCAGGGAAAAGGTCCTTCCTCTCCTGTGGATCCTCTACAAAAAGGTGCCCAGCGTGGCTGTCTGGGGGGGTCCCGGTCAGAGACTCGTGTGGGCCACCATCCTTCAAGGCGAGAACCATTGCCTGAAAACAAACCACCACTACTACCCCCAAACCTCAGTTGTGGTAAAAAATCTGCTGACTGCTGAGACAATTTAATGCATTTTGTATCATCTGACCTATTGAAGCTCATTAAAAAGCACAAACTACCCTTCAAGCTGACATTTCTAATACCCTCTATAGGGCTTCTTTGATCATCAAAGGGAAGGTAGGGTAAGCCTAAGCTTCTATTACTGCTAAATAAGCGTGGAAACACAGTTGCATCATGTCTGACTGGCATCGGCTTTGGGAATATCGACAGGATCCCCCATCTCGGCTCGGTCATTCCTGACATACTCACTGCTACTATCACCAGAATCCTTAGGAAGGTCTTCATGACGAATCTTCCTCACAAGGCGTTCAGGCACCCACACTGGATCTTGTTGATCCTGAGGAAAAACACAAACAGACCCTCTCGCCCATGTTAGCACGGGGTCAGGCCCCCGCCAAGAGCCTGTCAAAATATCCTTCCACTTCACCATGCTTTTAGGTGAACCATGGGAATCCTGATGTCTGTCCGCTGCTGAGCGGCCTTGAGCATCCAAATTGAAAAAGTTTAAAGTAAATAAGGCTAAAGATATTCTCTCCTTGGGGGTACAGCCTTGGCCTATTCCCCCTTTTTGTTTTTGTAAGCATTCTTTCAAGGTGCGATGAGCACGCTCCACAATTCCTTTCCTTGAGGATTGTATGGTAATCCGTGATTAAGCTGTACCTCCATCTGGTTGCAGAAGGAGACAAAGGACTGAGCCATATAGGCTGGTCCACTGTTCGTTTTTAGCTGTTGTGGTTTTTTTCATGTAGCCCAGGCTTTTAAGCAATGTCCTATGACATTGCGAGTCTTTTTTCCACTCATAGGTGTAGCATGTATGATACCTGAGCAGGTATCCACAGATACATGAATATATTTTAAGGTTCCAAACTCTGAAATGTGGGTAACGTCCATTTGCCAGATTTTGAGTGGCAACAACCCTCTAGGGTTCACTCCCACACTGGGAGGATGATGATGAATCACACACTGAGGACAGTCCAAAACTACTTGTCTAGCATCTGCTCTAGACAAATGGAATTTCTGCTGTAGAGTTTTTGCATTTACATGAAATAATTGGTGAAACTGTCTGGCTTGATCCAGGAATGAGCTCCAAAAAATGCATTCCATCCTGGTCCATTGATCAACTTTATCATTACC